>CAUYQV010057191.1:0-10991 GCA_963574575.1 Galagoides demidoff | reverse complement strand
TCTTACAGGGGTACAAGTGAAACTCTCTAAGAGTAGAATCAGAACGTTTTAAAACTATAACTGAGAAAATGACATGAAGGCTGTGTTGATCAGTTTGATGGAAGTATTTCGGATTGCATGCGAAAACCCCACACTGTACCCTAGAAGTGCATTAATGTACATAGTTATCATTCAATAAAATTTAAAAAAAAAAAAAAAAGAAAAAAAAATTGTCTGTACAATCTTGGCAGACGGTCATGAGAAACTCTTGTGTGTTCTGGAAGATATTTAGGGATCAACAGGTGAAAGTCCTGGGAACCAAAGTTTAAAGTTTTATTGTTGTTATTGTTTGTTGACTGTTCTTTCCTTTGCTGGTTGTCTTTTTGTGTTGTTTTTGTCATAAAGAGGATTGCCATAGAGTAGAATGCAGGCCTCGTACCTCTCTAAACCTGTTCGAGCCAGCCCTGCAGAATGGCTGGTTACACCATTCCAGCCACACTGTTGTCTATTAAGGCAAACTTTGCTGCAGGTCCCTGAAGACAAAAACCATCTGAGGCTTTTTATACCCTGTTTTATGTCCCTGAGTTTGTCTTGTGACTGGGGGGAAATTCTCTCCTCAGTCTCTGCCATCCAGGGGTGCGTGTTTTTTTCAAGAATAGTCAGGTGGCCAATCTGAAAAGTTTGGGAGTCTTGAGATATAAAAGATTCTAAGCAGCACACTCTTTGTACCGAAAGAGTCAAGTTCTAGGGGAGGAAGTCTTTGTCTCACGAGGACTTTGTATTTCTGAGAGTGAGTTTGGGGGATTTCTGAATTGCCTTCTCTGCGATGAAGAGACATTGGCTTGAGATGCTTTTGAAACAAATATACCTTTGAGATGCTTTTGAAATGAATATACCTTTAAGTTTAATGGCCAGAAGGTGCATCCTTTAAATTAAATGACTTATAATTTCTTTCTTTCTTTCTTTCTTTCTTTTTTTTTTTTTTTTGCAGTTTTTGGCCTGGGCTGGGTGTTTGAACCCACCACCTCCAGTATATGGGGCCGGCACCCTACTCCTTTGAGCCACAGGTGCTGCCCAGCTGACTTATAATTTTTTTAAAATAAGTTTTAGAGGTCTCTTGTTTGAAATAATTGTTTTATTTGTATTCATGGAGAAATTAGATTAAAAGAAATACACAGAATGTGGCTATCCTTAAAAATTCTCTTGATAAAATTGAAGAACAAATATCCAATCTAAAACAAAGATTAAAAAAATCCTTCGGACACTATCCCTGTGGGAATAATGGTATGGGCTGCTTTGCCACAGAGCTGAGTGGTTGAAGTTCTGAGTTTTCACTTCGGCAGCCCACATTAATCCCTGGTCTGGGAATGAGCCCATCCTACTTTGATGTTTGCATAACTTTCACCACTCATGGATTCTCTCCCCCTCCTCCCATGCACAGCTTTTGCTTCCCTCTATTCTGTGGAGACATTTGGGGTTTTCATTAATAGGTATTTCTACATGAATGGTCAGCTGGGACCTTAGAAAATATTACTGGACAAAATTGTTGGTTACACTCCATTTATGGCTATTGGAAGCTTTTTTTTTTCCTTTGAACTGTTTTTGTGTGGCTTTGCTAGGTCTCGTAAAAACTGTACTCTACCCGAAAGACACCTCTTGCTTCTTTGATTAAGTTATAGCCTTGGTTAAGGCTTATTGGTTTCCTTTGTTTAAAAGTTCAAAGGCAAGAATGCTACCTGTTTGTCCTGGCTAAAGTTTGCTCCATTCATCATCATTCCTACCTACGCCTTCCTCTTTTACTGGTTGTGGAGTTCTGGCTGATCACAGGTGCCAACTGTTCAAACTATGTTTAAGTAAGGCAAACACTGAGCTGTAGCCAATTCAGCAGTTTCTATACCTCACTTCCATTTTCCGTATGTCACTTTCTCTTTTCTGTCCATGAATCTTCACAGCCCTAGAGCCTCTCTGAACCTCTTCTAGTTCAGCCACCCAATTTGTAAATTGCCCTTTGTTCAATTAAACTGTCAAATTTAATTTTTATAGAAACTGGGTTCCAAGATGGATCTGCCAGAGGCCCCCAGGAGCACCGTAAATCTAAATAAGGTTCCTGCTGGACCTCTTATGCTTTGCTTTCTCATTGCAACTGAGGCGTGTGGATAAATTCTCTCTCGGATTCCAAAGTGCCACAGATTTGTGCTTTGAGCTTTCTGAGTTTGTTTGAGCACATTTTTTGATTCTGATGGGGTTCAGAAGTTACAATAGAAACTAAGCTAGGTCTGGATCAGGTGGATGTGATAAATAATTCACTTAGACACATTAAGAGGCCTGAAATATCTGTCTGAGTCACGCAGAAATTACAATAGAGGCAGTGCTACAGGAGGTATGAACTTCAGCTTTCAGGAATTCGCAGAGATTTCTGTGTTCTATCCCTTTGTTCCCTTTTCTTGTGGACTTGAGTAAAGAAAAATTGTTGCCTAAGTTGATCGTGAAGATCTGAAAGCCAAAGCCAAGATTCAAGGTGGAAATAGGATCATTAATGTCTGAGAAACTGAGTACTCTATTTCTAGCTATGCCTACCTCCATGTGCATAAGTACTAAGCCCTGAAAGTGGAAAACACTTATAGAACTGGCAAAATCTTACTCAAGGCAAATTGTTGCCTAACTAGTAATTGCTTAAAATAATAAAAGAGGTAATTAAAAGATGGATAGTTTAAATTTAAAAAAACAGTAGTGTTTAAGAGCTGGCAAATAACAATTCTTAATGAGATCTATTTGAACTATATCTGCCTGTATGTCTATATTTATGTGTCTATCTGTGTTATTTGTATGTGATACTTCACTACCATAATAGATATAAGAACTCTAATTAATTCTCTTAAAATAAGTACTTAAATCAAGTATTATATCAAGAAGATAGAAACTAACTCAAATGCTTTTTAGTTCATGTAATTGATTTCTGCCCAACTTTCTTTTCAATGCTGTTGTACTCTGATTCACAATTTCTCTTTACTTACCTTCAGAGGGAGATAGTTAACATGGATCTGAATACCGGAGAGTAATGGAAATGAATCTCCTTCCATATCCTCTCAGGTCCTCTAAGCTGATTGAGACTCTCTAGTCTTTACCCAGAGAGCCACTCTTGTTCAGTTTGTTGATGATCTTTTGCTCTGTATACTGGGAACTCTCTTAAACTCGTTCATTCTTTTAAAGACTCTGACTGAATTGAGGCCATAAGTCCTCTAGTTCTAAGCTCCAGCGGGTAAAAACAATTGTTACTTACTTAGGACACAAGATATCTCAGGATACTCTAAATCTTAGCCCCAAATGCCTTGTGTCAAGTTTGCTATAGTCCTTCCTAGAACTTGAACATTGGCAAAAGGAAAAGCTGCTGCTATTTACACAGACTCTAAATGTAACTCTGGAGTCTGCCATACAGTTGGCACAATTTGGAAACTTTATTCTTAATTCCTACTGACACTCCTATTGTCATGAGACCTATAATGTTAGATATATTATATATTAAGCCAAACTGATTCCTTGTGGCCCTTTTTTTTTTTTTGAGACAGAGTTTCACTTTATTGCCCTCAGTAGAGCGTTGTGGCATCATAGCTCATAGCAACCTCCAACTCCTGGGATTAGGCAATTCTCTTGCCTCAGCCTCCTGAGTAGCTGGGATTACAGGCGCCTGCCACAATGCCCGGCTATTTTGTTGTTGTTGCAGTTTGGCCGGGGCCAGGTTCAAACCCGCCACCCTCAGTATATGGGGCTGGCGCCCTACTCACTGAGCCATAGGCACTACCGGACCATTTTATTTTTAAAGTTTTGACTTTCCCTTATGTCCCATCACATGGGACAAATATGCAGATATGAAATAATTTAAGAAAAAAAGTATGTGTGTGTGTATACACAGAGTCAATACTACCCTGGGATCTACAATATCTCTGATCAAATTATTTCCCAGTGCACTGTTTGTAAATCCCACCAAATCTCTGGGGTAACTGCCCCTTAAAGGCCCATATCATCCCTTTTGGCACTCCAAGTTGATTTCATAGATTTACCTTCTTCTCACTGTTTGGTTATTGTTTCCATGTTCAGTCAATGGACTAATGCTATTTTTTTTTCTTTGAGATAGAGATTCACTTTGTCATCCTCAGTAGAGTACTGTGGTATCATCATAGCTCACAGCAAACTCAGTCTCTTGGGGTCAAGCAGTTCTTTTGCCTCAGCCTCTAAGTAGCTGGAACTACAGGTGCCTCCCACAATGCCTGGCCAGCTTTTCTAATCTTATTTTTGTTTTTTCCTAGTTTTTCTATTTTTAGTAGAGACAGGGTCTCATTTAGCTCAGGCTGGTCTTGAACTCCTGAGCTCACATAATCCACCCACCTTGGCCTCCCAGAGTGCTAGGATTACAGGCATGAGCCACTCTTACTGGCCAACTGATGCTATTTTACCAGATGTGCAGATGCTACAATAGTGGTAAAGAAATTAGCAACTGAAATTATTCTTCGTTTTGGTATTCTTTTATGGACTGAATTAGATCAAGGGACTCATTTTAAAGTGCCTGCTGGCAAAGGCTCTGGGTTACTCAATAAAGTTTTATACCCTGTATCATGTCCAATCCTTAGGGCAAATGGAATGTAAAAATCTAAAAATGAAAAGGAGTTTGAGAAAAGTCTGTCAAGACACTGGTCTTAAATGGCCAGAAGCATTGCCTTTGGCCCTGATAAAAATCCTGAATGCCCCAATTAGGAGACATGGCTTAACCCCTTTTGAAATAATGTTCTGTCACCCATGTCTACTGACACCTCTGAACCTTCTATTCCTAGACTGACTGAGCACTATGGGGATTTAAGTGACAATTTGATAGCATGACTAGCTACATAGAGGTGCTAACTAATACGCTTGGTGCATAGCATTGACAGGTGAAAGGCCTCTGGCAACTGACAGGACTTGTCATCTACTTGACAAAGAGATAGTGTATGCATCAAAGTTTTTAGAAGGTTTAGTCCTGTACCTGACAGGAAGGCCCTTATGAAGCAGTGTTAATTACCTATGCTGCCATAAAAATAAAAGAACCGCCCCCCCAACCATGACAGCCACACCAAAATACACCAAGGTAATTAGAGGACAACACTTAAGGGGAAAGTGAGGACTTTCCAGGTCAGTCCCCAGGCCCCTGAAGGAAATGGCTTTTTCCTAACATCGGAGATCAAAATATTTCATTTTTCATCTGAGAACTTCTATTTTCCTTTTTACCTCCCCCAAATGGTCCTTTAAAATACCTCTTTTAGCCCGGTGCGGTGGCTCATGCCTCTAATCCTAGCACTCTGGGAGGCCGAGGCAAGTGGATTCCCTGAGCTCACTGATTCAAGACCAACCTAAGTAAGAGTGAGATTCTGTCTCTAAAAAAAGCCAGGCACTGTGGTGGGCGCCTGTAGTCCCAGCTACTCTGGAAGCTGAGGCAAGAGAATCACTTGAGCCCAAGAGTTCGAGGTTGCTGTGAGCTATGACTCTACAGCACTCTACCTAGGGTGACAAAGTATGACTCTATCTCAAAATAAATAAATAAATAAAAATAAAAAATAAATAAAACACTTCTTTTAAGCCTCCCCCTTATCTTTTCTGAGTGACATAGTAGGGCAATAATGTGCACTGCTTTTGCTTCCCTGTATTCTATAGAGAAATGGGGCTTTTTATGGTTTTTTTTTTTGAGACAGAGTCTCACTATGTCAACCTCAGTAGAGTGATGTGGCATCACAGCTCACAGTAACCTCCAACACTTAGGCTTAAGTGATTCTCTTGCCTTAGCCTCCCAAGTAGCTGGGACTACAGCTGCCCACCACAATGCCCAGCTATTTTTGTTGAAGTTGTCATTGTTGTTTAGCAGTCCCAAGCTGGGTTCGAATCCACCAGCTCTGGTGTATGTGACTGGAGCCCTAGCTGCTGAGCTACAGGCGCCAAGTCAGAAATGGGCCTTTTGTTACTAGATATTTATATATGAATGATCAGCTGAAAAGCTGGGACCCTAGAAAATATAACTGCATAAAATCGTTGGTCACACCTCATTTACAGCTATCTGAAGCTAGCATGGGAGCACTTCAGTTAGCTATCAACAGTCTAGCCTCTGTTGTATTTGGAAACTGCTGCATCCTGGATGGCCTGACAGCCCAGCAGGGAAGAGCTTTCACAATAATTGGGGAGAGAAAAAAGTGTTCCTACATAAATTCACACAGAACAAGTAGAGACTATAATCCATACTTCTTAGAAGACAACATAAATATTCTCCATCAGATTGATAAAAACCTGTTCCCAAGATTAGGAGACTGGTTTAACAGGGTGTGGGGAAATGTCTAGATCTGTTCTTTTATATGTATTTATTCTCATTCTAATCTATGTTCATCTCTCCCTTTTCAGATCACTTGTTACTTGACTCCTAACCACCTCTCTCTCCACAGCCACTGACTCAGCTTTTAATGTGTGAAACTTCTAGGGAAGTTCCAGACAGGAACATGAAAGAGTTCAGGAAATTTCACCCCAGAATGACTCCTTGGTATAAAGAATATTTTGAATTATAGACCCTTCATGATCAAAAAAGCACTGGAGGGGACTTTTCTTCTAGCTACATAAACTGGATTGACTGATTAAAATGTCCAAGGGTTGGGTGGTGCCTGTGGCTCAAAATGGTAGGGCACGGGCCCCATATGCTGGAGGTGGTGGGTTCAGACCCAGCCCCAGTCAAAAACTGCAAAAAAAAAAAAAAAAAAAAAAAGTCCAAGGGCACATTTGACTTCCCTTCCTGCCCCAGTTATCTCACTATATTACAGGAAGGAAGATCAAGAATACAACCAGATCTGGTGCAAATCATTTAAATATAATATCTGTCACTCAGGTTAATTTCATTTGTAAAGAGAATCATTTACAAGTCAATCTGTTTACCCCATCCATTTATCCTCCCTAGCACCATTTGTTCCCCTTAAACAGAATTACCCATATTCCTCATCTTCCTTCACCTCTAAAAGTTGTGTACAAATATCTCTGGATCCTGTAATTACTCTGATTTTTCCCATGTGCATGGAAAATAAATCTTTCTCTTATTAATTTACCTTAATTGTGAGTTAAACTTTCAAAGAACTTTCAGGGTAAAAGGGTAGTTTCCCCTCATCTCTACACTAGCAAAGCTTTATTGCCTCTAAAAAGAATTATCTATATTTGTCATCTAAGTTCCTCTCTAAAAGGAGGGTATGTAAATTTCTGGACCCCACTGACATATTGAGCAATCACTGTGATTCGCCCATGGGCATGCACATGGTAAATAAATCTCTTTGTCTTATTAATCAGCTGTTATTGTGAGTTGATCTTTCAGTGAACCTTTGAGGGAAGGGAGAAGTTTCCTCTCTCACTCCCACAGGTGGATATACATGCAATGGAATATTATTTAGCCTTAAAAAGGGAGAAAATTCTGACATGTGTTATAACACGAGAAAACCTGAAAGACATTATGGTAAGTGAAGTAAGCCATCCAAATACTGTATGGATTCACTTATAAAAATCATAAAGACAGAAAATTTAGACATAACTATAAGAAGGACTCTACCTGACAAATGCAAACGTTGCAACTGAGTTGTTTGCACCCTCACATTAATCTGAAATTTAAAAGAACAGAAAACAGGTCAGGGGCTTGGTCAAGAGGGGAAATGGGAAGTTATTATTTAATGGATATAAAATTTCTCTTTCAAAGATGTAAAAGTTCTGGGCATGGATAGTGGTGATGATTTCACAACAATGTGTGTAGTTAATGTCACTGACATGTACACTTAAAAATAGTTTAAAATGTTATGCATATTACTATATTTTATAAATTTATTATTTTTTTTTGCAGTTTTTGGCCAGGGCTGGGTTTAAACCCGCCACCTCCAGCATATGGGGCCAGTGCCCTACTTCTTTGAGCCACAGGTGCTGCCCAATTAATTAACTTTTAGCTAGGTTATTTAGATCTCTCATTCTGCTGACAATAAACTAGCCAAAAAAAAAAACTTCCTAAACACAAGCAAAACAAATGAGATTTTTAAAAAGGCATTAACCCATGTTTTAGTGAGAAAAACATAAGCCCTGAGAAGTGACACTGCTTTTCTTTTGAATTTGAGGCTGCTTTTCCTTAGAGGCATTTTTTTTGGAGGGGAGAGGGGAGATGAGGGAGGTTGCTGAGTGACTAAAAAGATATTTAACAGTACCAGAAGCAGATGAAATAGAAATTTGGGGTCCAGATGCTGCCAAGATTGAGGGTAAATTTAATAAACATCTGTTATTTTGAGTTGTCACCTTGAGGGCTGAATCCTAGGAATAGTGTGAACTACAGGTAGAGAGGCCCTTTCTAAGACTACAGCTATTTTTGAATCATATCAATTCCTGAAACTATATTAATATGATCCTAGACTGCTATCACTCCAGGTACCAGAATCTAACATGAAATTATTTACAATATGGTTTACAAACGTAATCCCGCTCTCTCTCTCACCTCCTTCTGCCTTTCTTCTCTCTCCTGTCTTCCCCCTCACTCTTCTCTACTCTCTCTTCTATTCCCCACACTCTCCTTATCTTTTTCTCCTCTCTTCTCTCCTCCTCAGTGCTGCTCTGCAGCCTCCCTCCCCCTACCAATAAAGACCTTTTGTACAAAAAACCAAAAAAACAAAAACAAACAAAAAAAAACCCCGTAATCCCTAGTGCACAGTAAGTATTTTTTTAGAATATAAAAAGAAAAAAACAGCATGATAGAAAATCACCAGAAACAATAGAACAGAAATGTACTAGTGATATCAAATATTAACTTTTTTTTTGAGACAGAGTCTCACTTTGTCACCCTTGGTAGAGTGCTGTGGCATCATAGCCCACAGCAACCTTAAGCTCTTGGGGTCAAGCCATTCTCTTGCCTCAGCCTCCCAAGTAGCTGGATGCAGGCACCTGCCACAAAGCCCGGCTATTTTTAGAGACGAGGTCTTGCTCTGGCTCAGGCTGGTCTTGAACCTGTGAACCTGTGAAACCCACCCACCTCCTAGAGTGTTAGGATTAAATAAGCAAAATTACCATATCAAGGGATCAAGAAAAGACAGAGATTTTTGACAGAAAATTAGATGCCACGAAAAAAGAAACAAGTAGAAATTCTACAACTGAAAAATATAATGACTGTATTTCAGAACTGAATGGGTGAATTTTATATGAATTTAGACAGCTAAAGAGAGAATTAGTGAATTGAAAGAGCTGAAGAAATGATGCATATATGCATATCTAGAATGAAAATTGAAAATGTCTTATTATTTTCAAGTATGTATAACTGAAATGCATAATAATAATGATAGCACAGAGATAAAGGCAGAGGATAAATAAAGCTAAAATATTCCAAAATATTTTTGAATGAAAGGGCATATTAGTGATAAAAAAAAAAATCAAAAGATGATAACAAACTGAAAAGGGTAGGACGCTGGCCCCATATGCCAGAGGTGGTGGGTTCAAACCCAGCCCTGGACAAAAAACAGATAAACCTTTGGCTAACCTAACCGGAAAAAAAGAATAAAATCTCTAATTTCATCAATCAGAAATGGTAAAGACAAAATAACAACAGACTCCTCAGAAATTCAAAAAATCCTTAATGAATATGAAACTCTATTATCAGAAATATGAAAATTCGAAGAAAATAGACCAATACTTGGAAGCATGCCACCTTCCTAGACGTAGCCAGAATGAAGTGGAAATATTGAACAGGCCTATATCAAGTTCTGAAATAGCATCAACTATACAATATCTCCCTAAAAAGAAAAGCCTGGGACCAGATGGCTTCACATCAGAATTCTACCAAACCTTTAAAGAGGAACTAGTACCTATATTACTCAACCATTTTCAAAATATAGAAAAAGAAGGAATACTACCCAACACATTCTATGAAGCAAACATCACCTTGATCCCCAAACCAGGAAAAGACCCAACAAGAAAAGAAAATTATAGACCAATATCACCAATGAATATTGATGCAAAAATATTCAACAAGATCCTAGCAAACAGAATCCAGCAACACATCAAACAAACTGTATACCATAATCAAGTGGGTCTTACCCCAGTGTCTCAAGGCTGGTTCAAATACATAAATCTACACATACAATTCATATCATAAACAAATTAAAAATCAAAGACCATATGATTCTCTCAACTGATACAGAAAAAGCTTTTGATAATATCTAGCATCTTTTCATGATCAGAACACTTAAGAAAATAGATAGAGCAGGGACATTTCTTAAACTGATAGAGGCCATATAGCAAACCCACAGCCAATATCGTATTGAATGGAGTTAAATTGAAATCATTTCCACTCAGATCAGGAACAAGGCAAGGTTACCCATTGTCTCCACTGCTTTTTAACATTGTAATGGAAGTCTTCCCCATTGCAATTAGGTAAGAAAAGGTGATCGAGGGTATCCACGTAGCGTCAGAAGAGATCAAACTTTCCTCTTTGCAAATAATATGATTGAGTATATCGAAAACACCAGGGATTCTACTATAAAACTCCTAGAAGTGATCAAGGAATACAGCAGTGTCTCAGGTTACAAAATCAACACTAAGAAATCTGTAGCCTTTATATATACCAACAATAGTCATGCTGACAAAACAGTCAAGGACTCTATTCCATTCACAGTAGTGCCAAAGAAGATGAAATATTTGGGAGTTTACCTAACAAAAGACGTGAAAGATCTCTATAAAGAGAACTATGAAACTCTAAGAAAAGAAATAGCTAAAGATGTTAACAAATGGAAAAACACACCATGCTCATGACTTGGAAGAATCAACATTGTTAAAATGTCCATACTACCCAAAGCAATATACAATTTTAATGTAATCCCTGTTAAAGCTCCACTGTCATACTTTAAAGATCTTGAAAAACTAATACTTCATTTTATATAGAATCAGAAAAACCCTCAAATAGCCAAGACATTACTCAGAAATAAAAACAAAGCAGGAGGAATCAC
>CAUYQV010057190.1:0-33810 GCA_963574575.1 Galagoides demidoff | reverse complement strand
TTTTTTTTTTTTTTTTTGAGACGGAGCCTCAAGCTATCCCCCTGGGTAGAGTGCCATGGCATCACAGCTCATAGCAACCTCCAACCCTGGGCTCAAGCGAGTCCCCTGCCTCTGCCTCCCAAGTAGCTGGGACCACAGGCGCCTGCCACAAGGCCTGGCCATTTTTTGGTTCTAGCCATCATTGTTGTTTTGGCGGGCCTGGGCTGGGGATTCGAACCCGCCACCTTAGGTGTATGTGGCTGGCGCCTTAGCCGATTGAGCCACAGGCACCGAGCCCACAAGTGCCCATTGACTCACGAATGGATCAATAAATTGTTGTATACGTACACCATGGAATATTATGCAGTCTTCAAGAAAGATGGAGATTTTACCTCCTTCATGTTTACATGGATGGAGCTGGAACATATTCTTCTTAACAAAGTATCTCAAGAATGGAAGAAAAAGTATCCAATGTACTCGGTCCTACTATGAAACTAATTTATAGCTTTCTTATGAAAGCTATAATCCAATTAAAGCCCAAGAATATGGGGAAAGGGGGGGATGAGTGGAGGGAGGGTAATTGGTGGGACCACACCTACGGTGCATCTTACAAGGGTACATGTGAAACTTACTAAATGTAGAATATATATGTCTCAACACAATAACTAAGAAAATGCAATGATGGCTATGTTAACCAGTTTGATGAAAATATTTCAAATTGTATATAAAACCAGCACACTGTACCCCATGACTGCATTAACGTACACAGCTATGATTTAATTTTAAAAACTTGTAGACTCAGTTCTGGTATCTCAGTGGTTAAGGCACCAGCCATATGCACCAGAACTGGTGGATTCGAACCCAGCCTGGGTGTGCTACACAACAATGACAACAACAACAAAAAAAAATAGCTGGGCGTTGTGGCAGGCATCTATAGTCCCTGCTACTTGGGAGGCTGAGGCAAGAGAAACGCTTAAACCCGGAGTTTGAGGTTTCTGTGAGCTGTGACACCACAGCACTCTACCAAGGGCGCCATAGTGAGACTCTGTCTCAAAAATAATAATAATAATAAAATAAAATATTTCTGTAGATGGTTTGGTACTCCTCCCAGTAAGAGGTGAAGTCTAATTACCTACTTCTTAAATAGAATGCAGCAGAAGTGACCTGTGGGACTTCCAAAGTCATATAAGGTGAGTAAGTTTCTATGATACCTCTCTTTCTCACCTTTGGAACCCATGCCTCATTCTATGAGAAAGTTCAGACCACACAAAGAAACCACATAGAAATGTTCCTACTGGCTGTGGTCCCAGCCAGCAGTTAGCCCCAATCACCCAGCATGTATGTAAATAAACTTTGAATGAGAACCACCCAATCAACTCCTAAAATCATAATAGATAATAATAATAAATTACTGTTGTTGTTCTATACCTTCAAGTTTTTACAGCACAACAGATAACTAGAAAAGAAAGACCTAGGATTTCTACTTTCAATGCACATTTGTGACCATTGCCCCTAGCACATGACAGGTGCCAAAAAAAAAAAATGTTTCTTTTCTCTTAACAGAGCTAATGAAATTCCAGGAAAGATTTGAAATGTCCTGGCCTTAATTTTCAAAGAAGTCAGATGGCATGATAGGGAAGAATAGGAAACAGAGACAGAAAGAGATGTATTTTGTGGTTGGATTTTTTTTTTTCTCCATCCAAATTAGAGTAGTTAGCTTTGTGTCCTCCAACCTCAGAAACCTCCAAAGATTATCAAACATGAACATTCTAGAACCTTGGGATTATGACCATAATGTTAAGACAACATATCAATGTGGTAGGCATTAGGATCATCCCATTTTTTAGACTTAGAAAAATTAAGGTGATTAATCCAAGATAATGTGGCTTCTAGGCGGCAGGGCCAGGATTTGAATCATACAGCTGACCAACCTGCAGCTGCGCACTCCCAGCACAGAGAAATCTCTTCTAAGATTCTCTTCACAAGGTGAGAATTTCCTCTCATCCTCTTGCCTCTCCAAATTCCCTTCTCCTGGAGACCTTGCAAGCTTCTGCTTCCCCCACCCCCTATCCCACACCTTACCTGAAGGATTAAAGCACAATGTTTGCTACCTGACTGAATCAGGCAGAGGATGAATATCACAGAACATCACCCAGTTTCTCATGACCCAAATGTCTCATCAGTCCCTATTCAAAGGGTGGAAACAGTTTCTGAGATGCTCTGTGCTTGTGCACGCACACACACACACACACACACACACAGGGCGAGGCTTTCTGACTCAGCCTGGTGTGGATGATTTGGGTTGATCTAGCCCAAGGCCACCACTTAAAAGCTTATGCAGAACAGGGATTGACGATGAAGCATCTGTTGAAGTAAGGATTGGAAGTGTCCTCTCTCCTTCCCCTCCAACCTGACCCCAGGCTGAACACAGAGGTTTCTCACAAAGGGGTTCCAAAGGCAGAGGCTAATGGCTTCCTCACCATGGCAGAGAGCAGGACTTTCCCATCCCAAAGTAGAACACTCCACAGCCTAAGAAAGCCCTGGGGCCTGGCTAGCTTGGGGCTCTGATGAGTGCAAGGGAACACCCTAGGAAGGGCCTTCCTCCGCTTACCCCTCAACACAGGGAAACACCTACAGGGAGGCCTCAAGGAGCACCAGATGCCTTCTTTTGGCATTCTCCCCACTGCAAGTCTCAAACTCCATACATCCAGCTCAGCTGTCTCTCAGTATCATTCCTACGGTGACTGACAGACAGGTGTTCCTGCCACACACATTCACCACACATTGGTGAGGGCCTCCTCTCAGCCAGGCACACTGACGATACAGACAGTGATGAACAAGTATCTTCATCATGGCTAAACTGAAATGGGAATTCAAGGTTTGATTGTGCCTCCTGCACCTCTCAAGCATCTGCTTGCATCAGGTGGCATGCATAGAGTCACAGGAATCTGCAAGAAGGGACATTCTGTGGATGGGTTCCTGGGGCCAGAAAGACAATTTCTTCGTTTTTTCTAGCCTCACTGGTCTTTCCTTTTCTTCCTCCTTTAACCTACATTGCCCTCCACATACCAAACTACTCCTTTATTTCCTTTAACTTACTATGATGCCATTTGCCCTCCCTCTGTCTCTCTCTCATCCACTGAAGGCAGCTTTCCTCCTCACTTCTCCCTGGGAACCATGCTTGTCAAGGTCATGAAGGGCCTCAGTGCTGCCAAAGCCAAGTCTCTTTTCAGTCCTATTCCAGCACCTCTCAGCAACATTTGCCACAACTTGATATGCTCTTTGTTATTTCACATTGCTTCCAACCTCACTGACCAGCCCTTTTAAGGGGAGAACCTTCTCCTCTAAATGTTAAGAGTCCAAGGGCTCAGTCCTTGGGCCTTTTCACTCTGTGGTGACTTCATTCTCTCCCATGGCTTTAAACTCCATCCACATGATGATGATGTTACAGGAATATGAGGCCTGATGAAGAGAAAGAACACCCAAACACTTGTGTTTAAAAGAGAAAGGGCTTTATTTCTGCCGGTGGAGCCGCTGTGGACAAGAGTCCAAAAATGGCCATGCTCCCTGACTAGTGCAGTCTTTTCCCCTTTATCTCCAGTCAAGGGCTCTTTGCCCATGGGTACCCTTTTCACTGGTCAGTTTAAATTGAGCAGGAGATGGTGGGCTCAGGCTTTTACAGAAATGCAAGCAAGTGTTAGTTTTCCAGGTCTCAGGAAGTTAAGTTTTGGGCAGCGCCTGTAGCTCAAGGAGTAGGGTGGCAGCCCCATATGCCAAGGATGGCAGGTTCAAGCCCAGCCCCAGCCAAAAACCGCAACAAAAAAAGAAAGAAAGTTAAGTTTCTGCAAATTCCTATAAGCTGAGTCACCATGGGAGGACTTTGTAGGTGTACCCTTGGGGCTTCTGTGAGAAGCCTTTTGTTCTCTCAGACCTCACTTTTCCAGGGTATTCTCTCTCATTCTCCTCTTTGAGATCCTATATTTTTTTTTTTAAACAGAGTCTCACTATGTCACTCTTTGTAGAATGCTGTGGAGTCAGCACACAGCACCCTCAAACTCTTGGATTTAAGCAATTTTCTTGCCTCAGCTTCCCAAGTAGCTGAGACTACAGGCACCTGCCACAACACCTGGCTATTTTTTATTGCAGTTGTCATTGTTGTGTAGCTGGCCTGGGCTGGGTTCAAACCCACCAGCCTCCATATACATGGCTAACGCCATAACTGAGTGCTGAGCCTAGACCCCAAATATTTTTAACTTGGGGATCTTACTATCAGCTTGCTCCTATAGGAGCTAGCAGTATTTCATATAAAACACTTCTGATGCTGGGGTTTTTTGATTAACAACTGTCTCAATTATCAAGCATATAGCCCTGACTACTAGTGGGAGGATACAGAGACTGATTAAGCAAATTCTGATGATGGCTAGTACCCCTCCCAGTAGTAGGAAGCTTTTAAATCCTCCAAGAGTTCAAAACCAGTCCTCTCACAATTTATGAGGACACTTCTTGCTCCAAGTCTGCACCTGGACATGAGCCAATGTCTGGATTTCTTTTACTATGTCTCCTATGACTTCCCCTTGGTCATCAGTTTGCAAGGCTAGCTGCAGAAGGTTACACTGACCCACGGAGCAATCTGCCTTCACTAGCCTTTCTTGAGCACTGTCCCAGGTGCCTTTTATCACACATTCCTATCCTTCACATTCAACCCATACCACCTTCTTAGGAAATCTGAGGCATGGAGGTATTTCTACTCTGTTCCATCGCTTTTTTCCCCAGCTCTTTCCACTGCAGCTCCTCCACATGGTGCTGCAGGCATTACACTTCCGAGTCACCTGGGTTTTCCTACTTCCTTGGTCTGGAGGAGCATTTGGATTTCGGGACTGTGATTTCTCTCAGGGCTTCCACCCAGGCCTTAAATTGTACTGTGGTGGGGGCTCTGTGGGATTGTAACATACACACAGGTCTTCAGCTTTCCCTGCATCACATATTGAGTTTTGTGTCTGATTATGAGTGCATGTTCCCTTGTGGGTGCCTTCACACTCACAAAAGCTGTAAAAGAGCAGGGTCATTGTCATCTTTTGTCCTACCTTAGTGGTGTGGGTGTACAGATCACATTCCTCCTCCCCTTTCCCCCAAGTCCTAAGTCTAATTAAGACAAATCCCGCAAGCAATTTCCTCAGGCTTCAGCCATGCATTGACCAGCCAGCTACTGGTCTATGGCTGGAGCAGAGCATGTTGACTGCTTCAGAGTTACCTTACAGGGATTGGCCAGACCTCTTTTTGCTTTGGGTCACTGGGAGCCCAAGAAGTGTTGCCCTGGTGACAAGTCTGAGACTGCATTGCAAAGAGGGGCATTCTGCTTGGTATAAGGCACTGTGAGTCCTGAAGGAAGACAGCTCCTGAAGTTCTGAGGCTTTGGGAGATCAGGGACATAGCCCCAAGGAGGAAGAGAGCTCACAGAAGCACTGATGAATGTGAATGTCAGTGGCTACTCTCTCATGCAACTTGCAGAAAGCCATTGTAAAGGAGGTGATGGGAGAAAAGGAACCTATAGGGGTTCCTGGAAATATTTAGGCAGACTTTTTAAGAGGGCCTGAGATCTGACAGGTGGGGACTACTGGACAGAAAATATTGATTATTCACGTTCACATTATCTAATTTGCACCCTATGACTAGTGGGACTACAGAGTCCACTTTGGAAGGAGGTGTGCCCCAAGGCTGACTCTTGTATCTGAAACTGCCAGCTTTTGGTAGGAGAGGCTGTAATTCTCAAACTCAGAGAGCAGAAGAATCACAGAAGGAGTTTATTAAAAACACATATTCAGCTTGGCACCCATAGCTCAGTGGTTAGGAGGCCAGCCACATGCACTGGGGCTGGTTGGTTCAAACCCAGCCCAGGCCTGTTAAATAACAAATGACACTAGCAACCAAAAAAAAAAAAAATTGCTAGGCATTGTGGCAGGAGCCTATAGTCCCAGCTACTTGGGAGGCTTAAGCAAGTGAATCACCTAAGCCCAAGAGTTTGAGGTTGCTGTGAGCTTTGATGCCACAGCACTCTACCAAAGGGTGACATGATGAGACTCTGTCTGAAAAACACACACACATATATTTGTAGTCACCACCTCCAACCCCTCCAACTAGGGGTAATGTCAGCCAGACCTAGGAGTCTGTCCACCTGTCATCCAAGCCAATCATCAGGGAAGTGGATAAGAGGTCAAAAGTTTCATTTTTATTTACAGAAAAGCCAGAAATTCCAGAGAACAGGGAGATATCTCCTCCAAGAACTGCTCTGCCCTCCTCTTTCCCTTTGTTACTTTTTATTCTCACAGTAAAAGTAAATATCAGCAATGTTATTACTCATCATAGGACAAGTCATGTGATTTCTCCCTCATAGGTTACAAGTTACACAATATCTTCCTATCTTAAAGAGGTTATATCTCCAAAGCATTTTTATTCTAGACTAAATTTATAGGTAGTCAACACTCTACTGGGTGCAGCGAGTGCTCTGGGTCCTTGGAGTCAAGTTCCCTGACTTATCTATGACAGTAGCCTTGGAAGTGAATAAACAATCTCCAGATGTCAGCGCATAGACTCATCCGGCCTTGCCAAGGCCTGACCTGCAGCGCCCTGCATGAAATGGCCATTCAGGTTAACAGTGACTGGTGACAATAAGACTCAGCATTTTGGGAAAATGATTCAGTTGGTACATGGACCAGATTTTGAGAAAAATTGTGTAGCCTGTCCCTGACTTATGATGGATCAATTTGCAATTTCCACTTCACAGTGGGTTTATGGACAAGTGGCCCCATTGTAATTTGAGGGACATCTGTCCGCCATGCAAAGGTTCACTCCCCTCTAGATGGCGCCAACTATCTTCTGGGACCCACTTTCCTAATCGCTGATTAGGACCGCAGCTTCCTCTCATTGCCAGGGTCTGACAGGGCTGCTTTCAAATGCAACTTATGCCTGCCCTCTGCTTTAGTTTCTCAGAGCCCAGGATGGCTGCAGAGAAAGTTAAGCCTCACATCTAACCTGTTACTTCCTCGGTGGTTCACATCCACACCCTGCCTCCAGCTAGAAAGGGGCCTGGCCTGACGCAAAAGGCAGTGTTTTTAAGAAGCCGGTTTCCAGAAACCAAACAGCAGTTGTTTTCACACCTTTTAAATCTCGCAGAGAGGTTTCAGTCTTTCCTTTGCAGACTCATAAGTATTTGCCTTTGGGTTTTGGTGTGGTGTTTTTCTGTAGTTGCCTGGCGCTCCGACCCGCCTGCCTGGGCCTAGGTGCATGGATCTGTCCTGCGGGCTCAGCCCACCGCGCCCTGGCGTCTCCAGCAGTGTGCAGTAGGTAAGGCGAACCTCCTGGGGCCGCACCTCGCCTCTAGGAGCCAGCATCCTTCCTCTGTACGTGCAGAGACTAGGAAATAGTTCTTTAGACACCGCAGTGGCCGAGACCGCTCCGCCGCCGTGCTGGGAGCAGGTGCTGTCAACGGAGCAAGCTAGGCTTAGAGGCGGACGGGAGCGCCACCTGCTGCCCGACGCGCCCAAGCGACGCGAATGTAAAACCAAGTTGCTTGCAGCCAGACATTCTAGAATTCTAGGTTAGGGGTGCTTGACATGGGGTCCGTGTGTTGGCTTTAGATAATCTGAGAACGCTGTAAATGTTAAGAAGAATGTAATATCTTTCTGGAAAAAGAGTGCAGTTTTCATGAGTCTGACTAATAAACATGATAAATGGCCCCCTGGGGTGGTGCCTGTGGCTCAAGGAGTAGTGCGCTGGCCCCCGTATGTTAGAGGTGGTGCGTTCGAACCCAACCCCGGCCAAAACTGCAAAAAAAAAAAAAGGATAAATGAACCCTGTGCAAACCATTGGTGGTAAGCAGTGACCAAGCAGACATGTCACTTCTCCTCATGGACCTTATAGTTTGTGGTATGCTGAAAAATAGCTCCCAAATATGTCCACAGCCTAATCCCTGGAACCTGTGAATGTCACCTTATATGGCAAAAGCAACTTTGCAGATTTAATCAAGTTAAACTTCTTGGCTAAGAAGTGGCTCACCTGTAATTCCAGAACTCTGGCAGGCTGAGATGGGAGGGTTACTTGAGATCAGCAGTTTCAGACCAGTCTGAAGAGCAAGACCCTGTCTCTCCTAAAAATAGGAAAAGTAACATGGTGTGGTGAGACCAGACTATAGTCCCAGCTACTTGGGAAGCTAAAGCAGGAAGATCACTGGACCCCAAAAGACTGAGGTTTCCTTGAGCTATGACAATACCACTGCACTCCAGCTGGGGTGACAGAGTAAGGCCTTATCTCCAAAAAATGAATAAGTAAATAAATAAAGATCTTGAGATATGAAAGTTATCTTGGATTATCCTGTGATAAACTGAAAATTAGCTCCCAAATATGTCCACAGCCTAATCCCTGGAACCTGTGAATGTCACCTGGTGGGACTGATATCACAGAAGTCCTTTTGAGAGCAACATAAAAGGAAATAGACAGAAGGCAGTGTGACAACAGGAGCAGAAGGACAGAGAGACAGACATTTGAAGATGTTATGCTGCTCACTTTGAAGATGGGGGAAGAGGGCCATGAGCCAAAGGATGTGGGCAGTCTCTGCAACTTGGAAAGGGCAAGAAAACAGCATCCTTCCTGAAGCCTGTGGAAAGAGCTGCTGACACCTTGACTTTAGCCCAGAGAAACTGATTGCAGATTTCTGACCTCTGGAACTATAAGAGGATAATCTGTATTCATTTTGTTTTATGCCACCGTATGTAGTGATTTGTTACAGCAACTGTAGGAAACTAATATACACTTCCACAAACATTAGACTCTAAAAGTGGTAAGATGCCCTGTACTCATCATTTATAATATCAAGATTCCCTTCATCAATGGCCCTTCCCATTCCAGGAAGAGACAATTCAAAGAGACAGAAAATGCAACACTGAGAAAGTATATTGGCCATAATCCTAGCACTCTGGGATGTGGAAGCAGATTAATTACCTAAACTGAGCAGTTCAAGACCAGTCTAAGCAAAAATGAGACCTCTGTCTCTACTAAAAATAGAAAAACTACCTTCATTTTGTGACAGGCACTAATAGTCCTAGCTACTAGGGAGACTGAGGCAGGAGGATCACTCAAACCCAAGAGTTTGAGGTTGCTGTGAGCTATAATGAAGTCACAGCATTCTACCCAGGGTGACAGAATGAAACTTAACTTAAAAAAAAAAAAGGAGGCACCCATAGTTCAGTGGGTCAGACACCAGCCACATACACCGAGGCTAGAGGGCTCGAACCAGGCCCAGGTCAGCTAAAATCAATAATAACAACTGCATGGGCGGCACCTGTGGCTCAGTGAGTAGGGCACCAGCCCCATATACCAAGGGTGGTGAGTTTGAACACTGCTTCGGCCAAACTGCAACAAAAAAATAGCCAGGCATTGGAGAGTGCCTAGAGTCCCAGCTACTCGGGAGGCTGAGGCAAGAGAATCACCTAAGCCCAAGAGCTGGAGGTTGCTGTAAACTGTGATACCACAGCACTCTACTGAGGGTGACATAGTGAGACTGCCTCAAAAGAAAAGAAAAACAAAAAAGGAAAAGAAAGTAGATTTACCCGAACTCACTTACATCTGAGTCCTTTTTCTGGAGAATTTTATGACTGTTTAGCAAGATAAAATTCAGATTGCAGTTGTATACCTGGGTTATGCAGAAGTGTGCCAAGGGGCCCACAAAACTATAGGATAAAAGTGGGACATCTCCTAGAGCAGAGCAATTTTTACTGGATGAGACAGGATTTACAATGCTTTTTTAGCCAGGCGCAGTGGCTCACACCTGTAATCCTTACACTCTGGAAGGCCAAGGCCAGTGGATTGCTTGAGCTCAGGAATTCAAGACCAGTCTGAGCAAGAGTGAGACCCCATCTCTAAAAAATAGCTGGGGGTTGTGGCAGGTGCATATAGTCCAAGCTACTTGCGAGACTGAGGCAAGAGAATGGCTTGAGCCCAAGAGTTTGAGATCGCTGTGAGCCATGATGCAACAAAGTAAAACTCTGTCTCAATAAATAAATAAAATTAAAATTAAATGGTTTTTAATATAAAACAAAAACTTCCCTATAATGATTTGCAGTTGTGCTCCCCAGATACTTGGCATTATACATTTACTTTTCCCTGGCATTGAAGATACTTTGGTGGGAAAATCTAAAAACCTCCCGATTAAGACAAGCAATGGAACGTGTGGTAAGCTAAAGCTTGACTAAGTGGGCCTCCAGGCAGGAGAAGAGGCAGGAGCATCTGAGAAGATGGCTTAAGAGGCGGAACTGCAGCCTGCTTTGAAGGACTTAGAAAAGCAAAACAGAGCAGAAGGGGAGGGGGGATTCCAGGAGGGGCTGGTAGACAATTGCCTCAGAAAGCCCCTTCCCCCAAAAGCCCCTTCCAGCTCTTAAAGTCATAACTCCTTCCCAAGCACAGGGAATGGCCCACTTACCTCATCGCCCTGTTCAAATTACCCACTGCCCACCCCTAATGACTCTTTCCGCCTTCTTGGTTATTCCACTATCCTGTCACCATTCTGAGACTTCCCTATATAAGGGTATATTTCTCCTTTCTCTCTCTTTCTCTCTCTCTCTCTCCTCCCTTTCCCCTCTCTCTTCTCCACTCCCCCTACCTCTCTTTTCTTCTCCACTCTCTCATCTCTCTCCCCTCTTTTCTCTCCTCTTTTTCTCTTCCCTTTTTCTCTCCTCCTTGGTGCTGCTCTACAACCTCCCTCCCCTACCAATACAGACCTTTTGAACAAGCCTTGGTGGTCTGTGAGATCTCTGCTGGTTGACTGCCACCCTTTCAGGGGACGACTGTAAGAGCACAGGGGCTGACTTTAAGAGCACAGCCTAGCTAGCTGGCCACTGTATGAGAGGGAAAAAAGTGGCCCAAGTTCTGAAGGCCTCCGAAAGCAGAGTAGGAAATATTCTTTAAATGTTTAAATAGGGAGTCCTAAAAGTACATAAATAGGTATGAGGATGTTGATCGCAGCATTGTGTGTAGCAGGGAAATACAGAAGTTACGTAACTATCCATCAAAAGAAAAAATGCACAAATAAATTATACAAATTGATGTTTTGAAATATTATGCAATGGTTACAGAGAATTAGGTGACTTCCTTCACTCCCTATGAGTTGACATGGAAAAATCTCTAAAAACATGGTGGACACTATTGACAAGAGTGATGAATTGGTTCAGTGCCTGTAGCTCAGCAGCTAGAGCACCCATCACATATACCAGGTCTGGCAGGTTCAAACTTGGCCCAGGGCCTGCCAAACAACAATGACAACTACAACAAAAAATAGCCAGGTGTTGTGGCAGGCACCTGTAATCTCAGCTACTTGGGAGGCTGAGGCAAGAGAATCAACTAAGCCCAAGAGTTTGAGGTTGCTGTGAGCTGTGATGCCACAGCACTCAACCAAGGATGACATAGACTCTGTCTCAAAAAAAAGAAAGAAAGAAAAGAAAAGAGCAATGAATTAACCATAGATATGGTTTCAATGCATTTACATACATTTTAAAGCTATATGTTTACACATGCGATTACCAGCAGAAAGTGGAATGAGAATACAAGGAAGGAAGAGAGGGGTAGAGGAGTTTTGTCTTTTTTGTTTCATATATTCTCTATCCCTTGGCTTTTTTTTTTTTCCGCAGTTTTTGGCCGGGGCTGGATTTGAACCCGCCACCTCTGGCATATGGGGCCAGCGCCCTATTCCTTTGAGCCACAGATGCTGTCCCCTTGGCTTTTTTTTTTTACACACATAATAGTATTCAAGTTTCTTTTAATTGTGGTACAATGCACATAATACAAAATCTACCATTATAACCATCTTTAAATAGACAGTTTAGTAGTATTAAGTAATTAACATTGTTTTGCAACCAATTTCCGGAACTTTTTCATCTTGCAAACCTGAAAGTCTATACACATTAAATAACTCCCCAATCCCTCTCCCCACTACCCCTGACAATCAGCATTCCACTTTTTTTTTTTTTGAGACAGAGTCTCACTTTGTCGCCCTTGGTAGAGTGTCGTGGTGTCACAGCTCACAGCAACCTCAAACTCTTAGGCTTAAGGGATTCTGTTGCCTCAGCCTTTCAAGCAGCTGAAACTACAGGAACCCATCACAATGCCTGACTATTTTTTGGTTGTAGTTGTCATTGTTGTCTGGCAGACCCAGGCTGGATTCGAACCCGCGAGCTCCAGTGTATGTGGCTGGCGCCCTATCCACTGAGCTACAGGTGCTGAGCCAGCATCTTCCCCTTTTTGTTTCTAAGAGTTTGACTATTCTAGATACATCACATAGGTGGAATACTATAATATTTGTCCTTTCATGACTAGCTGATTTCACTTAACATAATGTCCTCAAGGTTTATCCATGTTATGGATAAACACAGTGTGTCAGCACTTCCTTCTTTTTTAAGACTGAGTAATATTTCTTTTTATGTACACACATTTTCTTTATCCATTCATCTGCTGGTGAATAATTGGGCTGCTCCTACCTTTTGGCTATTACGGATAATGAAGCTATGAATATGAGTGTAGAAATGCCCCTTTGAGGCCTACTTTCTATTCTTTTGGAGATACACCTGGAAAGTGGAATTACTGGCTCATATGGTAGCTCTGTGTTGTTTCTGCTGTTGTTTAGTTTCCCCTGGGGAGTGCTCCACTGTTCTCCACAGCAGCTGCACCACTTTACATTCCCACCAAGAATGCAGAAGGATTCCAGTCTTCTTCCCATTCCCACCACCCTTGTTATTTCCTGGTGTTTGTTTTAGAGTAACTACTATAATGGGTATGAGGGGATATCTCCTTGTGCTTTTGATTTGCATTTCCCTGATGATTAGTGAAGTTGAGCATCTTTTCACATGCTCATTGGACATATGTAAATCTTCTTTGAAGAAATAGCTGTTCAAATATTTTGCACATTTTTTTTCTTTTTTGAGACAGAATCTCACTTTATCGGTAGAATGCCATGGAGTCACAGCTCACAGCAACCTCAAACTCTTGGGTTTAAGTGATTCTCTTGCCTCAGCCTCCCAAGTAGCTGGAACAACAGATATCCACCACAACACCTGGTTATTTTTAGAAATGAGGTCTCGCTCTGGCTCAGCCTGGTCTTAAACCTGTGAGCTCAGACTATCCACCTACCTCGGCCTCCCATAGTGCTAGGATTATAGGTGTGAACCACCATGCCTGGCCTCCCCCTTTTTTTTTTTTTTTGAGACAGAGTCTCACTTTGTCACCGTTGGTAGAGTGTTGTGGCATCATAGCTCATGGCAACCTCAACCTTTTGGACTCAAGTGATCCTCTTGCCTCAGCCTCCCAAGAAGCTGGGACTATAGGTATCTGCCACAACACCTGGCTATTTTTAGAGATGAGGTCTCACTCTTGAGTAGGCTGGTCTGGAACTCCTGAGCTCAGGTAATCCAGAGGCCAGGAGTTAAAGACCAGCTTGGGCAACACAGCAAGACCCTGTCTCTAAAAAAGAAAATAAAAAAATTACTGGCGCATGATGACACATACCTGTAGTCCCAGCTACTCTAGAGATGAGGCAGGAGGATCCCTTGAGCCCAGGAGTTTAGGATTGCAGTAGGCTATGATAACGCCACTGCATCCTAGGCAAGGCAACAGAGAGAGTTGTGGCTGTAACTAGGGAGAGGGGTAAATGGTGAGTGACTGCTTAATGGATATAGGGTTTCCTTTTGAGGTGATGAAAATGTTCTGGACCTTGATAGTGGTGATGGTTGCACAACATTATAAATGTACTAAATGTTGCTAATAGGAAAACGTTCTGCACATTCACCACTTGCACCACAGCTCAGGACCCCCAGAAAGCAGCTTACCCTGAGTTTTATACCTGGGGGGCCACTTGACACACTGGGCTAAAGCATTAAAGGACGTCCTCTTTCTAGGAGGGACTAGAACAGAATCCAGGCTATACAGGACAGTTCTTCCTTGTCTCAAGTTGTTACTTTCCCAAAACATTCTGCAGTTATTCTTGAAAACTGTAAGCATGAAAGGGTAGAGAACTGAGTCAGTCCAAGGCTACCCAGAGATCTATCCTGTGGTACCAAACACCCCTCTAATACTTGCTAATCCCTCTTTTTATTTTATTTTTTTAAGTAAAGGGATGCCAGACCTCAGGCTCAGAAATTTAGACAGACAGCCTCAGAGCCCAAATTTAATTAACACTGTCTTGTTTTAATTTTATTTATTTCTTCTGAATACATCTCTTTAGAGCAAGTGACTCTAGTATTTTTTCAACTGTGCAGATGACATAACACTTTCCTCTTAAAGTAAGTTTTATTGAGTGAAAAAGTGATGACATTAGTATAAAATTGATGTAAATAATAGAGGTCTGCAGAAATAGCAAAGATCCCGAGGTGGATAGGCTAATTACTGAAGTTTGGGAAACAGTGCACTGTACCATTATTGACATTACTTTTCCGAAAGTGGAAGCAGGACCTAGAGCTCATCAATCCTTTAGAAATTAGAGGCTGTGTGGGTGGCGCCTGTGGCTCAAAGAGTAGGGCGCTGATCCCATATACCGGGGGTAAATGGCAAAAAAAAAAAAAAAAATTATAGGCTGTGGGCAAAATTTTGGCTCAGACTCAGTTTGTACTGCCCCATCTGCTGCACTGTGTCACCATGATGCAGCAACAGGAACAGGCCAGGGAGGCCTGCGGTATGGAAATGAAAACTGCGGAGACAGGAGCTGGCTTCAGGTCCAGGACCCTCCATGCTGGCTCTAAGAGTAGCTGAGAACTCTGATGTGACTCCATCACAGAAGTCCTTAGCCAGGGAGGGACAGACAGGGAAGACAATGCCCCATCAGTCTCCCTACCTCCCAGATCCCACCTCCTCCCCCAGGGGAGACAGACTCTTCTAAAAGTAGGCCTTCACAGCTTGCACTCACACTGCTGGTCCCAGTTACCTTCCCGAGAGGATGCTGCAGACAGTCAGTTCCTGGGAGAAGTTGGCCAAGATGACCACCCAACTCAAGCCCTCAAGTCCCTCTCATCATTCATCCTATTCCTCGAGCCTCTCAAAGCAGTGCTTACCAAGAACCCAATATGAATGACATCTCTAGATCTAAGATCTAAGGTGCCGTTCATTATAAGGAATAACAAAAGCAGGTCGCTGTGTTTTAGCCCTTAGAAAAGTCTCCCTGGGTAAGAAAATAGAAAATGTTGGGGAGAGGGTAAAGAGGTTCTTAATGTCCTTCAAAGTAAAGCCTTGAGATCCTGAAGTTTTGGTGCAGACAGCTGGATTAAATAGAAGACCATTGTAGGAGGAGGGGTAGAGAGGGAAGATCTTTTAGAAATACTGGGCTGAGGCTTGGCGCCTGTAGCTCAAGCAGCTAAGGTGCCAGCCACATATACCTGAGCTGGCAGGTTCAAATCCAGCTCAGGCCCGCCAAACAACGATGACAGCTGCAACCAAAAAATAGCCAGGCGTTGTGGCCAGCACCTGTAGTCCCAGCTACTTGGGAGGCAGAGGCAGGAGAATCGCTTGAGCCCAGGAGTTTGAGGTTGCTGTGAGCTGTGACACCATAGCACTCTACCCAGGGCAACAGCTTGAGGATCTATCTTAAAAAAGAAAAGAAAGAAAAGAAATGCTGGGCTGAGCATGGGTGGCTCATACCTATAATCCTAGCATTCTGGGAGGCTAGGTGGGAGGATCCCTGAGCTCAAAAAAAAAGGAAGAGGGCAGTGCCTGTGGCTCGATGGGAAGGGCATGGGCCTCATATACTGAGGGTGGCGGGTTCGAAACTGACCCTTGCCAAACTGCAACAAAAAAATAGCCAGGCTTTGTGGCGAGCACCTATAATCCCAGTCGCTTGGGAGCTGAGGCAAGAGAATTGCCTAAGCCCAGGAGTTTGAGGTTGCTGTGAGCTGTAATGCCATAGCGCTCTACCTAGGATGACAACTTGAGACTGTCTCAAAAAAAAAAAAAAAAAGTAGATGAACTAGACAGGCATTGTGGTGGGTACCTGTAGTCCCAGCTACTTGGGAGGCTGAGGCAGGATAATCGCTTGAGCCCAGGAATTTGAGGTTACTGTGAGTTACCATGCCACAGCACTCTACCCAGAGTGACAGAGCGAGACTCTGTCTCAAAATAATATATATATGGTGTTATTTTTATAATATGATGTTAGAAGGATATTAACTAGAAGGAATGCCAAATTTTAACCTGTCCATTAAACTTCTGGGGACCTGAACAGCCCTCAGTACAGGGAGTCACATGCCTGCCTCACTCTGAGGCTCCACATCTAAGGAGGCCCATGTTAGGACCCATTAGCAGCCTACACAGTCCCCAAACCCTCCTAAGGGAAGCAATGACAAAGGCAAGAAAAGGCCCAGGTAGAGAAATGGCACCCTACTTTAATAGGCCTGCAGGCCACCTATGTCTTTAGGAACCCCTGGCCATCTTTGCCCTTGGACCCCTTCTCAGGCCTGTGGACTTGCACATGCCCCATGTGACCCAGGGGGTCCCAGCTCACATGGGAGAAGGTCCAGCAGAGGGGCCACTGGAATAGAGAAGGTGTTTGGTGTCCAGAGATTCTTCCCAGCCCCCTGTGACCTCTCTACTCCTCCCCATCCCTCATTCTTCTTCTGAAGTCAGCACTTTGGGCAAAAAAATGACATCTCAGGGACTCAGGCAAGAAATTTGAGGAATAAATGAGAAGTTGCTTTAGTCCCTGAATTTATACAAACCTTCTAATTGCCTCCATGTCTGTGGTTGCTTGCCACTAATTATTAGAGGTTTGTCTCTGTCAGCATTTTCATAAACATTTCCTTTCTGTGGGGCGTGATCAGCATTCCATGAAGGCTGAATTTGAGGCCTGCGATGCCTACAGAGCTGCAGCTGGAGGAGGTTGCCTGGGGTGCAGGGAGAGCTTGATAGGATTTTGAGTCTGTGTACGAGTGCATGTGGTTTTCTTTTTCAGGCAGAGTCTGAAGCTGTCACCCTGGGTAGAGTGCCATGGCATCACAGCTCACAGCAACCTCCAACTCTTGGGCTTAAGCGATTCTCTTGCCTCAGCCTCCCAAGTAGCTGGGACTACAGGCGCCCACCACAATGCCTGGCTATTTTTTGGTTGCAGTTGTCATTGTTGCTTAGCAGACCCGGGTCAGGTTCGAACCCACTACGGTAGGTGTATGTGGCCGGCGTCCTTGCTGACTGAGCTATGGACACTGCCAAATGCATGTGGTTTTTAAGCTATGAGTCAATATGGTAGAAAAAACACTAAAGTGAGATCCACCAAGACAGTAATAATAATAACAGCTGCCTTTTATGTGCCAGGCACTGGGTAAAGTCCTCTGTATTCTCCAATCCTTATCCAAACACCTGAATGGTGGGGCCCAGTGTGGTGGCTCATGCCTGTAACCCTAACACTCTGGGAGGTTAAAGTGGGTAGATTGCTTGAGTGCAAGAGTTCAAGACCAGCCTGAGCAAGAGTGAGACCTCATCTCTACTAAAAATAGAAAAGTAGCCAGGTGTCATGGCTTGCTCCTGTAGTCCTAGCTACTTGGGAGGCTGAGGCATGAGGATCACTTGAGCCCAAGAGATTGAGGTTGCTGTGAGCTGTGATGATGTCATGGCACTCTACCCAGGGTGACAGAGTGAGACTCTATCTCAAAAAATAAATAAATAAAAAATAAAACAACAGACAAATATCTTGAATGGTGCCCTTATAAATGAGGGACTCAAGGCACGAGAGGGTAAGTCACCTAGCCAGGAAGAATGGCGTGTCAGTTAGGGAGTGAGTTTGGCTGCTCATGACAGAAGGCAAATAGCAGTGGCTTAAAAAAGTCAAAGCATTTCTTTGTTTCCTCTGATAAGAGAAGTTGGGAGGTGGGCACTCTGAGGGTAGCATGGCTAATCCATACTGCCAGGAGGGGCCATGTTCCTTCAGGTGTTTGCCTGTACCCTCCTTAAAATGTGGCCTTACCATCCCTCCTCCAGCCAGGGAGAGGAAAGGGACAAAGAGGTAAAAGGCACTCACCACTGCGTCTGGCCTCTTCTAAGGCAATTCCAGAAACTCTCACCTAGCTACTTCTACTGAGTCAAGTGGCCACATTGCCATGAGTTTTCCAGAAATAGCTGTTGTGTCCTTGGTACTGTCCTAAGCATTTGCATATATTATTACATTTATTCTTCACGACAGCCCTCCAGGGAAGGTATTACCAACTTCTGGATTCTAGTTTAATCCCTGCTATTCCACAGCTCAGTAGGGTTAGATAACTCCCATTTTCTTTCTGGCCTGCATTTTTTCATCTGTTTTATGTGAGGTTGGATAAGGAATTCTTACCTCAGGATCGACAGACCCCTAAGTGGGCCATGGATGGGGGAAAACAATTGCGTTCTTATCTTTGCTAACCTCTAATTGACATTTAGCATTTCCTAAGCCAAGCACAAAAAGGCAGATTGCTTTGGAGATGATTTTGGACGTGGAGAGTAAAATGACAGTTACCACAGGCTGGGAAGGAGTGGGGGAGAAAGTGGGGATAGTGAATGGGTACAAAAATACAGTTAGATAGAATGAACGAGAGCTGATATTTGATAGCACAAGGGGATGACTATACTCAACAAGAAGTCATTATATGAAATAAGTCATTATCATTACTTTGAAATAACTGAAAGAACTGGAATGTTTCTAACACAAAGAAATGATAAATGTTTGAGGTGATGGATACCCCAGTTACCCTGAGTTGATTATTACACATTGTATGCCTATATAAAAATGTCATAAATATATACCATTATCATATACCCATAATAATTAAAAGTTTAAAACTTTTTAAAATAAAAAGAAAACACATAAAAAAGAAATTTAGCATTTCCTTTTTATGACTTTAAGCGATAGACCACAGTCATTTTGGCAAAGTCTGTGACTTTCTCGCCAAAAGAATCACAAATATGTTATAGCATAATATAGTTGTTTCAGATAACTTAAAATATTATATATACTCATAACTACTTCAAAATTATGTTAGTTATTAGGCCTGCTATATTTAATGCGGTACTAAAGAGGTATGTATATATAGAGATAGATATCTTGTAAATTTCATTATTAATATTTTAATTATTATTTAATTGTGTTTCAGTATAATTTGTTTTCTTTATAATCTTGTATATTTCATTTTATGCATTTAGAAGCATTTTTCTAAGAAGAAATCCACAGGTAACAGCAGTCCATCAAAGGAGTTCATAGAAATAAGTTCTCTTTGCCCCTCTGACTGTGATTATAAACCTACCACGAGTTATCATGGTCATTTTTTCCAAAGATCTCTAATAATACTCTGAGATTTTTATGCTGGGGAGGATGTTTGGTTTGCACAATGGAAGCTGCCCTTTTACTCTGGCTTCAGTTTCAGCATTTCAGGCTGACGTTGGAGTCTGAACTATAGAAATAATTCAGCTAAAAGTCAGGCTTAAAGAAATTTCAAGGCTACTAAAAAAGAAAAAAGAAAAGCACTTTTATATTTTAAAAAAACAGATACAGAAACCTCAGTTTTCTTACTTGGGTGCTAAAAGGGGATGATTCATTCATTCATTCATTCATTTACACATTCATTTGTTAACAAATATCTCTTGACTGCCCACTTTCTGCAAGGTACTTTGCCAGGCACTAAGGAGACAGCTGATGTGGCCCTGCCCTTTTGATACTTAGAGGCTAATGCTGATAACATAATTTTTGAAAAGATTGGCTCTGAGTATTTTACAAATGTTAATTCCTTTACACTTCCCAATAATCCTAACTGGAAAATCCTTTTCTAGGCCTGGTGCAGTGGCTCACACCTGCAATCCCAGCACTCTGGGAGGCCAAAGCAGGAGGATCCGTTGAGCTTGGGAATTTGAGAGCAACTTGAGCAAGAGTAGGACTTTGTCCCTACTAAAAATAGACAAAATCAGCTGGGCATTGTGGCAGGCTCCTGTGGTCCCAGCTACTCAGAAGGCTGAGGCAAAAGATCACTTGAGTCCAAGAGTTTGAGGTTGCTGTGCGCTATGATCCTGCCACCACACTCTACCCAGAGTAATATGGTAAGACTGTCTCAAAAAAAAAAAAAGGAAATACTTTTTTTGTGCCCATGTTACAAATAGAGAATCTGAAGTCTACTGAAGTCAAGGAGCTTGTTCAACATGATAGCACAAGTGAGGGGCAGAGCTTGGATACAGCCTTGGCCAGTCAGATACCACAATCCATGCTCTAGAACAAGGATCAGCAAACTGTAGACCAAGTTCAGCCTGATACTTGCTTTTGTAAATAAAGTTTATTGGAACACAGGCATGCTCATTCATTTATGTGGTGTCTATGGCTGTTTCCATGTGATAACAACTGCTGACCAGTTGCAGTTGAGACCATATGGTCCACAAAGCCTAAAATATTTACTACTTGGCCCTTGACGGAAAAGGTTTTTTAACCCATGTTCTAAAACTCTGCTTTACTTTCTCTAGCATAAAAGACAGATGAGAAATAAGGAAAATGAACAATGAAGTAGGCTGGGCATGTTGGCTTGTACCTGTATCCCAGTGATTTAGGAGGTTAATATGGGAGGATCACCTAAGGCCAGGAGTTCTAGACCAGCCAGTGCAACATAACAACACCTTGTCTCGGGCAACACCTGTGGCTCAAGGAGTAGGGCGCCGGCCCCATATACTGGGGGTGGTGGGTTTGAGCCTGGCCCCGGCCAAAACTGCAAAAAAAAAAAAAAAACCAACTCCACCTTGTCTTTACAAAAAACTTTTTTAAAAAAAAGTTTGCCTTGTGCTTGCTTCAGCAGCACATATACTAAAAAAAATTCACCAGCATGATGGCGAGTGCCTGTACACTCAGCCACTCAGGAGGATCACTTGAGCCCAGGAGTTCGAGGTTACATTGAGCTATGATCTTGCCACTATTCTCTACCCTGGGCAACCAGGCTCTAAAGAAAAAACAAGTGTTTTTTAAATGGTTAATTATATGTTGAGTGAATTTCCTTTTTTTTTTTTTTTTTGGTGGGGCTGGGTTTGAACCAGTCACCTTCAGCATATGGGGCCGGTGCCCTACCCTTTTGAGCCACAGGCATCGCCCCTGAATTTCATCTTAATAAAAAAAATTTTTAGAAAACAATTTAGGGTAGGCACAGTGGCTCATGACTATAATCCTAGCACTCTGGGAGGCTGAGGCAGGTGAATTACTTGAGCTCAGGAGTTAGAGACCAGCCTGAGCAAGAGCAAGACCCTGTCTCTAAAAATAGCCAGGCATTGTTGTGGGTGCCTGTTGTCCCAGCTACTTGGGAGGCAGAGGCAAGAGTATCACTTGAGCCCAAGAGTTTGAGGTTGCTGTGAGTTATGAGCCATGGCATTCTACCAAGGATTACAAAGTAAGGCTTGGACTCAAAAAAATAAAATAAAATAAAATAAAATTTAAAGTAATGTTATGGTTTGGGGATTAAACAACATAAGTTTATTATTTTACAATGCTGCAGAATGAAACAAGTTCTCACTGGGTTAAAATCAAGGTGTTGGCAAGGCTGTGTTCCTTTCTGGAGGCTTAAGGGGAGAATCTGGTTTTTTGCCTTTTCCATATTTTAGAGGACGCCTTTCAGTCCTTCGCCCCTGGTCCCCTTCCATCGTGAGAGTCAGCAATGCCTGTTTAAGCCTTTCTCTTGTCCTATTACTTCTTTAAAAAAAAAAAAAAGTGGGTGGCGCCTGTGCGTCAGTGGGTAGGGTGCCAGCCCCATATACCAAGGGTGGCGGGTTCCACCAGGCCCCGGCCAAACTGCAACAAAAAATAGCCAGGCATTGTGGCAGGCACCTATAGTCCCAGCTACTTGGGAGGCTGAGGCAAGAGAATCACCTGAGCCCAAGAAGTGGAGGTGGCTGTGAGCTGTGATGCCACAGCACTCTACTGAGGGCATCATAGTGAGATTCTGTCTCTGGAAAAGAAATAGATTTAGAGGGTACAAGTGTTTTTTTGTTACATGGATGAATTATATAATGCTGAAGTCAGGGCTTCCAGTGCAGCTGCCATAGAATAGTGTACGTTGTACTGGATAGGTAGATTTTTACCCCTCACTCCCCCTCTTCGTTTCCAATGTCCATTATACCACTGTATGACTTTATAAATCCTCCATTCAGACCAGATGCAGTGGCTCATGCCTGGAACCCTAGCATTCTGGGAGGCTGAGGAGGGTGGATTGCCTGAGCTCAGGAGTTCCATACCAGCCTGAGCCAGAGCAAGACCCCTTCTCTAAAAATAGCCAGGTGTTGTGGCAGGCACCTGTAGTCCCAGCTACTCAGGAGGCTAAGGCAAGAGAATTGCCTGAGCCCAAGAGTTTGAGGTTGCTGTGAGCTATGATGCTATGGCACTCTACCAGGGGCAACAAAGTGAGACTCTGTCTCAACTATAAATAAATAAATAAACAAACAAACAAATAAATCCTTCATTTAGCTCCCACTTATAAGTGAAAACGTGGTATTTGTTTTTCCATTCCTGAGATACTTCACTGAGGATAATGGTCTCCAGTTCCATCTAAGTTGCTCCAAAAGGCATTATTTCATCCCTATTTATGGCTGAGTAGTACTCCATGGTACATGTGTGTGTCACAGTTTCTTTAGCTACTCATCAGTTGATGGGCACCTAGGTTGATGCTACATCTTTGCAATTGTGGATTGTGCTGAATCATGCTACAATAAATATTTGGGTGCAGGTGTCTTTTTTGTAAAATGACTTATTTTTCTTTGGGTACATACCTAGTAGTGGGATTGCTGGATCAAATGGTAGGTCTATTTTTAATTAATTCATTGTGGAATCTCCATACTGTTTGCCAAAGCAGTTATATAGTCTACATTCCCACCAAAAGTGTGTATGTGTTCCCTTTTCACTGCACCCAGGCCAGCATCTTTTCTTTTCTTTCTTTCTTTTTTTTTTTTTTTTTTTGCAGATTTTTACCAGGGCTGGGTTTGAACCCACCACCTCCAGCATATGGGGCCAGGTCCCTACTCCTTTGAGCCACAGATACCGTCCCTTTTCTTTTCTTTTCTTTTTTCTTTGAGACAGAGTCTCAAGGTGTTGCCCTGGGTAGAGCGCTGTGACATCACAGCTCACATCAACCTCAAATTCTTGGGTTTAAGTGATTCTCTTGCCTCATCCTCCCACGTAGCTGGGACTGACTACAGGCACCCACCACAACGCCTGGCTAGGTTTTTGTTGTTGTTGTTGCAATCGTCATTGTTGTTTCTTTAGCTGGCCCAGGCAGGGTCTGAACCCTCTAGCTTCGGTGTATGTGGGGGCACCCTACCCACTGAGCTACAGGCGCCGCCATGCCAGCATCTTTTTTATAATGGCCATTCTAACGGGTGAGTTGGTGGCTCACTGTGGTTTAATTTGCATTTCACTAATGATTAGTGATGTTGAGCATTTTTTCCCCATGCTTTTTGGCCATTTGTCTATCTTCTTTTGAGAAATATCTGTTCCTGTCTTTGCCCACATTTGATGGGTTTTTTGCTTGTTTGTTTGTTTGTTCTTGCTGATATGAATCCTTTGTAGATTCTGGATATTAGCCTTTCATTGAATATATAGTTCCACAAACATTTTCTCCCATTCTGTCTATTTACTTCCTTTGCTGTACAGAAGCTTTTTAGTTTAATTAAGTGCCATTTATTTATTTTTGTTTTTGCTGTATTTGCTTTTAAGGTCTTTGTCATAGCTCAGCGCCTGTGGCTCAAGTGGCTAAAGTGCCAGCTACATATACCTAAGGTGGCGGGTTCAAATCCAGCCTGGGCCCGGCAAACAGCAATGACGGCTGCAACCAAAAAATAGCCGGGCATTGTGGCGGGCGCCTGTGGTCCCAGCTACTTGGGAGGCGGAGGCAGGAGACTCGCTTGATCCCAGGAGTTAGAGGTTGCTGTGAGCTGTGATGTCATAGCACTCTACCCAGGGGGATAGCTTGAGGCTAATGCCCAGAAGAGTTTATCCTATATTTTCTTCTATAATTTAATGGTTTCAGGTCTTACTATTGGTTAGTTGTTGTTTGGGGGTTCTTTTCTCTCTCTCTTTTTTTTTTTTTTTTGATACAGGATCTCACTCTTTGCCCACACTAGAGCACAGTGGCATCAGAGTAGCTCTCTGCAGAGAGTGGTCAGTCAGCTGAGATATCAGTCCCCGGACTGAGCTTCTTATTGAGAAATTTGTAGATTACTCCACAATCTAAACATCAGCTACCTCTGCTTTGACTTGGACAGGGATGACAAAGGAACTATTCTCCTTTCTGGAGTGAAAGGATCTCTTTCCCCTTCAAAGCGAGCCTGAGAGGATGCAGTGAGGGGAATGACAGCTGACCATGTGTAGCATAGTGCTTGTCACTCAGTCAGTGCTCAGTGAATGTCCTCTTCTTCCACAGGACTCTGGTCCTTGCCACCTGCTGGACCACAATTAGCTTCCTGTCTGAACTTGCAATAGTTTGTACATCATGGACACAGTGCTTTATGTTTTTAAATGGGAAATGGCATTCAATATAATAAAGTGAGTGCTGGATGTTTGTTTCGTAACTCAGAATAAATTGTTTGGTCCAGCTGATGAATCCGAGGGGGGAAAATGTGCTAGCTCAGTCATTCCATTTGTGATTGAAGCTCTGAACTGCCTTTCTTAGTCCAAATGACCAAGGTTAAGGGCAAAGGGAGACTGGGCACTCAGGCAAGTGGGAGCAGGATGCTTGCCTTGGCAACCTTCTGGAGGACTCTCTCCAAGGCTGTCAGTGTTCATTTCACATGGTACCCTCACTCATCCACCACCAGCATTAAAAGCCTCATCTTAACCAGGCTCTGAGCCATTTGCCTGACACTGAAATACTGCTGAGTTTTCCTGCCAAATATATATCCATATATATTTGCATAGATATAAATCACCTACAAACCACTTCTCCTTTTTGCAGTTAAGGTTATTATGTCTGCCGGGCCCCTTTGTTCTTTAGAAGAACATAGAGTTTGTAGTTAGATTGGATTTTAAGTCCCTAATCTGCTCTACTAATCTTGTGACCTTGGGAAAAATGTTTGTTTTTTTTTTTTCTTAGAGACAGAGTCTCACTTTGTTGCCCTCGGTAGAGTGCTGTGGTGTCACAGCTCACAGAAACCTGCAGCTCTTGGACTTAGGTGATTCTCTTGCCTCAGCCTCCCAAGTAGCTGGGACTACAGGCGCCTGCCACAATGCCTGGCTATTTTTTTTGTTGCAATTTGGCCAGAGCTGGATTTGAACCTACCACCCTCAGTATATGTGGCCGGTGCTCTACTCACTGAGCCATAGGCACTGCCCCTTGGGAAAAGCTTTTAACCTCTCTCAACCTTAGTCTTATCATTTGTGATAATAGAACCTATAAATTTCATGTGTTTATATAATGAATATTTGAGTGCCTGCTGTGTGTCACGAACTATAAAGATCTAAAACTCCAGACATTTCACAGCAAATAAGACAGACAAGATCCCTCTGTTTGTGGATCTTACAATGTAGTAGAGGAGTTATAAGAATCAAGTAAATAAATATTCAACGCTTTACAGACAGTAATAAATGAAGGTGATATAGATGATGATGTACTACAGTGAGCCGCTTAAGTGACATCCGGGAAAGACCTGAAGCAAGAGATTGAGCAAACCACAGGAAGAGCTGTTAATAGCATCAGGCAGCAGGGAGGAGAGCTCAAAGGTGTAGAGATGGAAAAAGGATTGTTGATTTAAAAACAGAGCAGCGTGGAGTCCAAGAGGGAAAGTGGTACCCATGAGGTCCAAGGGAAAGGTGGAGGCCCAGAAACATGAGCATTATGGATCATAGGAAGGATTCTAGATTTTATTCTAATCAGGGTGGACAATCAATACAAATGGTTAAGAATTGTACAGGATACATGTTTTTAAAAGATTAGTTTGGGACCAGGTGGCTCACACCTGTAATCCTAGCACTCTGGGAGGTCAAGGTGGGTGGATTGCCTGAGCTCAGGAGTTAGAGCCACCTTGAGCAAGAGTGAGACCCATTCTCTAAAAATAGCCAGGCACTGTGGCTGGCACCTGTAGTCCCAGCTACTTGGGAGGCTGAGACAAGAGGATCATTTGAGCCCATAAGCTCGAAGTTGCTGTGAGCTATGATGCCACCGAACTTTACCGAGGGTGACAGAGTTAGACTCTGTCTCAGAAAAAGAATAATAATTAATTTAAATAAAAAAATCTGTTTGTTTACTGTTTTAGAAAAGGATTGTAAGGAATAAGGGAAGGTTATTGTGAGTTACCTACAATTACAAATATAAAATAATGAGCACAGCACTTGGGGCACATAAGTTCACTATAAATGCTAATTAGCTGTTCTTTAAGGTCTAATCCTGTCCCATCCAATACAATAGCCACTAGCCACATGTGACCACTGAACATTTGAAATGTGGCTAGTGCAACCAAGACTTACTCATTTTATTTGATTTTAATTAATTTAAATTTAAAAACTGATATTTGAATCAGTTTTGGGGGGTTTTTTGGCAGTTTTTGGCAGGTTTGAACCTGCCACCTCTGGTATGTGAGGCCAGTGCCCTACTCCTTTGAGCTACAGGTGCCACCCAATATTTGAATCAGTTTAGGAAAGTATTTTTGAAAAACTTGGATCTATGAATTTACTTTTCAAATGTAAATTTTATAAAATGTGAATACAGATTCAAACTTTTTTTTTTTTTGAGACAGAGTCTCACTATGTCGCCCTTGGTAGAGTACCATGGCGTCATAGCTCTCAGCAACCTCAAACTCTTGGGCTTAAGCGATTTTCTTGCCTCAGCCTCCTAAGTAGCTGGGACTACAGGTGCCCACCACAACACCCAGCTATTTTTTGTTCCAGTTGTCATTGTTGTTTAGCTGGCCCAGGCCAGGTTTGAACCCACCACCCTTGGTGTATGTGGCTGGCACCATAACCACTGTGCTATGGGCACTGAGCCAAGATTCAAACATTTTTGATAAAAAAAAAAAAAAATGATGTCCAGGCTCAGGCCCGTAGCACAGTGGTTACAGTGCCAGCCACATACACCAAGGCTGGTGGGTTCAAATCCAGCCTAGGCCAGCTAAACAACAATGACAACTACAACAACGACAACAAAAAAAATAGCTGGGCGTTGTGGTGGGCGCTTGTAGTCCCAGCTACTTGGGAGGCGGAGGCAAGAGAATTGTTTAAGCCCAAGAGTTTGAGGTTGCTGTGAGCTATAATGCCATGGCACTCTACCCAGGGCAACAGGTTGAGACTCTGTCTCAGGGAAAAAAAAAAAAACAGAAAATAATGTCCGCATTGAGATATGCTATAAAATACACACATAATCTCAAACAGAATGTAAAATAACTACAAGTAATTTTAAAATTAATCACATATTCAAACTTTTTACATGTTAAGTGAAATATTAATTTTAATGAATAACATTATTAAATATTAAATTATTTCTTTTACTGTTTTTAATGCAGCTACTAGAAAATTTTAAATTTCATATGTGGTTCATGTTGTATTTCTTTTTTTTTTTTTTCAGGGGAAAGCACGAACGCAGTCCCCCACTACCACAAATTATGCAGTCGAATTTCTCACATTTGGGGAAATCACAGGGGGCAGCACATCCGGAGTGCAATGGATAAGCCTCGCCCTGGGAAAACCACCTTCGTGATCATGGTATCTCCCCTGCCAAGTAAGTATTTCACGTCGTATTTCTATTTGGCATACTGATCTCTAGAAAAGCAGAAATCTAGAAATTTAAATGCACAGGATGTTAACTCTTTCTGTCTCTTTTTTTTTTTTGAGACAGTCACTCGCTCTACTCCCTGGGCTAAAGTGCAGTGCAGTGGTGTCATCATAGCTCACTACAACCTCGAACCTGGGCTAGAGTGATTCTCCTGCCTCAGTCTTCTAAGTTGCTGGAACTACAGGTGCACATCACTATACCCAGCTAATTTTTTCTATTTTTGTAGAGACAGGGGTCTTGCTCTTGCTCAGGCTGGTCTCAAACTCCTGATTTCAAGTAGGTCCTTCCTCCTGCCTAGCCTTCCAGAGTGCTAGGATTACAGGTGTGAGCCACTGCCTCAGACCAGAATGTTAACTCTAAATTATGTCTGTTACGAGAAATAATCAACTCAAAGGTTGGAACTGGAAAAAAATAAAAATAAATTGCATCTTTTTGGAAACACTACAGAAATCCAGCTCTACATCCCAATTATGTATTTTATATATGTCTCATTTTCAAAGAGTTCTTTTGGCATTCCTGATAGTTCCTGGATATTGGACCCTGCTTTGCCAAGTTTAGGAAGCCCAACTCCGGGAGGAAGGGGGTGAGTGGAGCCCAGGACTTACAGGATCCCAGAGTATAAGGTTTTATCCACAAAACCAGGCTCGCTAAGCCCCTTGGGATTAGTATAACCACTTTGAGCACCTAAAGGACTGAGTCCATCCTGCATAGATTTAAATCTCTAACTCCAAGGAGTGCAGGTGCACAGAGCTCCTCCAAAGTTTGGGACAACATATGCACAGCAAGTCACTAGGGGAGGCAGTAGTGATTTCTGTCTTTGCCTGAAGATTATCTGCAAAGCAATTTATTTATTTTTTAAAAAATTTTTAGACACCACACGCGGAAGCAGTGGGGAGTGGGTGTGCCCCCATCACCAGAGCCTGGTGCTACAGCAGTGTTTTTTTGGTTTTTGCTTTTTGTTTTTGAGACAGAGTCTCACTATGTTGCCCTTGGTAGAGTGTCGTGGTGTCACAGCTCACAACAACCTCCAACTCTTCAGCTTAAGCAATTGTCTTGCCTTAGCCTCCCAAGTAGCTGGAACTACAGGCGCCCGCCACAACGCCCAGCTACAAAAAACATTTATTGAATACTTACCACGCTAAGTGCTATTAATATTTTTTCTATCTTGAGCACTTCATTTTCTGTGTTTGAGATTAGACATGACACCATTCAATTCTTTTTTTTTTGAGACAGAGCCTCAAGCTATCCCCCTGGGTAGAGTGCTGTGGCATCACAGCTCACAGCAACCTCCAACTCCTGGGCTCCAGTGAGTCTCCTGCCTCTGCCTCCCAAGTAGCTGGGACCACAGGTGCCTGCCACAACACCCAGCTATTTTTTGATTGCAGCCGTCATTGTTGTTTGGCGGACCCGGGCTGGATTTGAACCCACCACCTTAGATGTATGTGGCTAGCGTCTTAGCCACTTGAGCCACAGGCGCTGAGCCACACCATTCAATTCTTTCAACAACCCTATAATTCCAAAAATCTTGGTCAGTATCTATTTACTCAACTCAGAGAGCTGAGTACCTAGTGTTTTGGCCATAAATTTCTGAAATAGCCCATGTTATAACAGGATGTGCACCAACCCCTTACCACTGTAAACTAGGTCGTCATAATCTCTGCTCTGGGGAAAAGACAACAGAACCCCCTGAAATGAAAAATATTTCTTTTCATCTTACAGAGTGGCTGTAAGGACTAACAGACAAAATCTCCATGGAGGGAGGGTTAACTTCATCAGAGACTTCTTTCTTGCTTCGTGCTCTATCCTTGGCACCATCCAACTACTTATTGTTCCCCATGAACACTCCTGATTCCATGTCCCTCAGCCTCTCCTGTTTTTCTTTCCACTAAATGAACTATGCCTCTTTCAAAAACCTAACTCGAATATCTTATTAGTGAAGACTTACCAAACTGAGACAATTGGATTTTAGTTCCTGTTAGAGTAAAAAGAAGAGCAGATTGCTTCTTTCCTAGGGCTCAGCAGCTCCTTTATTCCCCCCCCCCCCACTCTCCTGTTAGTCTGTGAGCTCTTGACAAGGGAGAGGGCAGGAACTGTCTTATTAGGTTTCCTGTCCCCAGCTACTGGCACAAGTCCTGTCATATAATATTAATGCTGACATGCATTAAACACAACGTGCCAAGCCCTGTGCCCCTTGTCTTCTAAGACACACACTGTGCCCCTGTGTCCATCTCTTTCTCCCAAGAAATATATGAGGTAGGTACCATTGTTACCCATATCAATTTTTACATATAAGGTAAACTTATATGTTAAAGCTTAGAAGCATTAAGTAACTTGCCCCAAGGTCACATAGCTAGTCAAGTGGCAGGGGCAAAATTAGAACTCAAATAATCAACTAACATACCTAAAGCATTTTTCACAGTATATAGCACTTAGTGAGCACACAGTCGATTGATCTTAGCAATTAGAATTATTGGTCAAACTCAGACAGCTAGTAAGAAAGCTAATGTTGTAACTCAAATTTCATTTATTTATTTATTTTTAGCTCCAAACTTAGTAGCCTTTTCCATTATCCCAGAATTTAATGAACAGAACTTCTTCTTCTTTTTTGGTTTTTGTTTTGTTTTGTTTTGTTTTGTTTTGTTTTTTGCAGTTTTTAGCCAGGGCTGGGTTTGAACCCACCACCTCCAGCATATGGGGCTGACACTCTACTCCTTGAGCCACAAGCACAGCCTGAACAGAACTTCTTAAAGACGCCTAATCATTTACATGCTTGTTTGTTTGTTTTTTGAGACAGAGTCTCAGTTTGTCACCCTCGATAGAGTGCCATGGAATCATTGTTCACAACAACCTTAAACTCTTGGGCTCAAGCAATCCTCTTGTCTCAGTTTCCCAAGTAGCTGGTCAAGAGGCACATACCACAATGCCTGGCTAATTTTGCTACTTTTGGTAAAGATAGAGTCTCTCTCTTGCTCAGGCTGGTCTGGAACTCCTGAGCTCAAGAAATCCACCCTCATCAGCCTCTCAGAGTGTTAGGATTACAGCCCTAAGCCACCTCATCCAGCTCCATTTACTTGATGTATTAAAAAAATTTAAGAAGGCTCATGCTTGTAATCCTAGCACTCAAAGGCCAAAACAGGTGGGTTGTTTGAACTCAGTATTTCAAGATCAGCCTGAGCAAGAACAAGACCCCATCTCTACTAAGAATAGTAAATTAGCCAGGCATTGTGGTGGTTGCCTCTCTTCCCAGCTACTTGGGAGGCTGAGGCAAGAGGATTGCTTGAGCTCAAGAGTTTGAGGTTGCTGTGAGCTATGATACCACGCTATTCTACCAGGTGACAGAGTGAGACTCTGTCTCAAAAAAAAGAAATAGTTAGAAAATTTCTAAAACCCTGATACTTTTTTGGCATTTATTTTTAGTATATTAATTAAGTCATTCAACTTACAAAAAATACAACTGTATGCATAACCTCATTTAGACATAAATTCAAAACTAAGTTTCATATCCTTCCTGAAAAAGTCTCTCCCAGTTATCTCAGCAATAAATTCTGTGAATTACAGAAAACTATGGTATCATTGCTGGTTACTTATCTGACTATTCTATCCTTATCTGAGGATAGAATTGTATTTCAATTTTGTATTCCCAGTATGGTACCTGGGGTCTAAGAATATTCAGAACTCCTTTTTTTTGAGACAGTGTCTTGCTCTATAGCCCTGGGTAGACAGGGCATCACTGAAGCTCACTAGAACCTCAAAATCCAAAAACCTACACCATCCTCCTGCCTCAGTCTCCTGAGTAGGTAGTAGTATAGGGGCTTGTCAGATTCCTGGCTAATTTTGCTATTTTTTTAGAGACGGTCTCCTCTTGCTCAAAGCTGGTTTCTAACTCCTGAGCTCAAGCCATCCTCCCACCATGGCCTCCCAGCAAGCTAGAATTACAGGCATGAACCACCACTCCCAGCCAGGGCAATGAACAGTTTATTTTTTGGCTCTAGCAGTACCATTTATTTCCTAAGTAAGACAGCTTAGCAGCCATCTCAAAGAGAATTAATATGAGGGACAGGGCCAGTAAGAATAGGAAAGGGGTAAATGAACGAACGGGAGTGCAGCAGCTTCAAGAACCCAAACTTCCCTCTTTGGAAGTCCGTGGATCACAGTCAGTAATTGTTCCAAACACATTTAGTGGAGGCGGGAAGAAAGAGTCCTTTTCTGGCTGTCCCCTACCCCACATGTTTTGGCCAGTGATCTGGAAAGCTTGGTCACAGCAAGGAGTAGACCAGCTCAATCTCTGTGTGACTCTTCTGATGGCAGATGAGGCTGAAGTGGAGAGTAAATCTTTTCCCACGTTCAATGTACAGGAGAGGTAGCTCCCCTGTGTGTCTTCTCTGATGTTCAAAGAGAAATGAACGCCAGCTGTAGTTCTTACCACAGTGGCCACGATGATAGGGCTTTTTCCCCTTGTGGATTCTCTGATAAGACCTGTCCTCTGGCTGAAGGCCTTCCCATGCTCCTTACAGTGGGAACATTTGTGGATTCCTTGGTGATTAAAAAGACCAGAACTGTGACTGAAAGTTTTCTCACACTCATTGCATTTTTAGTATCTTTCTCCTGTGTGAATCTTATGATGTCGAATGAGACCCAAACTGAGCAAAGATCTTCCCCCATTCACCACATCCGTGTTGCCCCTCTCCTGTGGGGTTTCCTTACTGCCTGTCTCTCAGATGCTTACGTGCCACAGCTTCTCCATGTTGGGGATCCTTGTGTGATACCACCCAGGTCTGTTCATGAAATATTTTCCCATCTAGTTTTTTCTTAGGACAGTCTTTCCTTAGCACCCACTCTCTGTCCTCAGTTTTGGTCATTTCATCTCTTGGGACTCCTCTGTTATTAGGCCATCCCTCCTTGTAGCTGGGGGATCACAATAGGTTTGGAAAACAGAAATCTGTCTGTCTTTCCAATAGAATGGACTTCCTCAGCTGGGTCACATGTGAGCTGGAGTTCCTTAGGCTGGGACCGAAGGCTCAATGATATCTGGTCACTATGTCTTCAGAGAGAACTTGTTTGTGTCTGTGAGCTACCATCTCATGTTATGGTTCATTTAATTCTCTTTCTAAATCCTGTAGCAAAATCACAGCCTTGCCCCCAATCTTTGGACAATGTTCCCTCAGCCAGCCCCGGAGCTCCTTGGGCAGGATGGACAGGAACGCTCCAGCACCAGCAGATCCAAAATCTGCTCTTTTGTGCTCATGTGTGGCCTCAACCATTGGTGACAAAGTTCCTGGAGTTGAGTAAGAGCCTCTCTTGGTCCAGGGGTCTCCTGGTAGCAGAGTTGCCCCAAGTGCCTTCAGAAGATTTCCTGTAAGCTTGGCACGGTGGCTCACCCCTGTAATCCTAACACTCTGGGAGGCCCAGGAGGGTGGATCCACTGGAGCTTAGGGCAACAAAGTGAGACGCTATCTGAAGTAAAAAAGAAAAATAGATTTCCCTTGCCAGTGATTATTGCATTTCAGTCTGTATTCCTGCTTTTGTTCTTTTTAATTTTAATTCTTTTTGTATTTCTGCTTTTGAAAATGAGTTTCTACCTCCACATTCATGATCCGACTCTCTTCCTATAGGTCAGTGAATATCTAGGGATACAACCTCCTTTAGGTCTGTATTCATCTTGACCTTGAATAGCTTTACAGGTACCCTCTATTCTTCAAGACACATAGTTGGAAGCTCCTGACTAGACCAGGCCAATAGGTGGAGGGAGCTACTGCCCATAGCATACAGGAGAAGGAGGCCAAACATCACCTGCAAAAAATGCCAGCCCCTGCACCAGGGAAAGGAGCAGAGGCACTTCCGGGCAGATCTAAGATTCCATGTCTCTGCCCCACCCCACCCCCACCCAGGACTCACCCAGGACTCACCCAGGACTCACCCTTCAGTTTCCTGCCATCCGGTTCTTTTTTTTTTTTTTTTTTTTGAGACGGAGCCTCAAGCTATCCCCCTGGGTAGAGTGCCATGGCATCACAGCTCATAGCAACCTCCAACTCCTGGGCTCAAGCGAGTCTCCTGCCTCCGCCTCCCAAGTAGCTGGGAC
>CAUYQV010057186.1:0-10442 GCA_963574575.1 Galagoides demidoff | reverse complement strand
AAGGCTCTTCCGGGCCATTTACACTCCCCAGAACCTCTACTGTGTTCATGTGGATGAGAAAGCCTCAGCTGCTTTCACAGATGCTGTCGGAAAACTACTGAGCTGCTTCCCAAATGCCTTTGTGGCTTCTAAGAGGGAGTCTGTGGTCTACGCAGGAATCTCCAGGCTCCAGGCTGACCTGAACTGCTTGAAAGACCTTGTCACCTCCAAAGTTCCCTGGAAGTACGCCATCAACACCTGCGGGCAAGATTTCCCCCTGAAAACCAACAGGGAAATAGTTCTATATCTGAAAGGATTTAAAGGCAAAAATATCACACCTGGGGGCCTACCCCCTCCTCGTATTACCAGGAGGACAAAATACGTGTACTTGGAGCAGAGATGCTATTTTTTTCCTTCATGCTGTGGACTTGGATGAGAAAAATGCCTCCTCCTCACAGTCTGACCATTTACTTTGGCTCTGCCTATGTGGCCCTTACAAGGGAATTTGCTAATTTTGTTCTTCAAGACCAGAGGGCCATTGATTTACTTGAGTAGTCAAAAGACACCTACTCTCCTGATGAGCATTTCTGGGTGACACTCAATAGGATTCCAGGTGTCCCTGGCTCTATGCCAAATGCATCCTGGTCTGGTAACCTCAGAGCCATAAAATGGAGCGACATGGAAGACAAACACGGAGGCTGCCACGGCCATTATGTACATGGCATCTGTATCTATGGAAACGGAGACTTAAAGTGGCTGGTAAGTTCACAGAGCCTGTTTGCTAACAAGTTCGAACTTAATACATATCCCCTTACCGTGGAATGCCTAGAACTGAGGCTTCGAGAAAGGACCCTTAATCAGAGTGAAATTGCCATACAACCCAGCTGGTATTTTTGATCTATGACAACTCGTGGCTGATGGGAAACTGCAGCTGGGAAGAAGAGATTTCTTTGTGAGAGACTTTCACCTTGCTGATATAATGGTTTCAGGACCACAAGGATGGCTCCAGGACCTGGCTACATAATTATACTTAAACTATCCACTGGACATCGTGAAACACACAAGCAGGATGGCGGGGTAGAGCCGACCTGGCACTCTGGACAGTCTTGCTGTTTCCTCGTGCTCATCTCTGTTTTCACTTGTTGTTATGATCAGTGATAAATTTAAATGTCAGGAGATCTTTGCACCAGATACTTAATATACAGACATGTTCTAACAAACAAAGAGAATTGTAGATAATACTATTGAGGAAAATAAGAATTAGGTTTCTTTTAAAAAGGAATCTTTTATAACACATGAATAGTCACCACTGGTTGCTCAACTAAACGTAAACATTGAAACAGCTTTCTGGGTAACTCACCAATTTCCTTTACAACATAAGCTACTAGCATTGAGTTTCAACACTAGTATTTTCAGTTTACCCACATCCAGAGTTCTGTACATAGATAGTGTAAAATCATTAACAAGACACTGTGTGTGCTTTAAGACAGAAGTCATTGTTTGTTGTTTCAGTAGCAGGGCCTCGGGGGAACAGAACATTTTTCTATTATATGCCAGAATGTACTCTCCCCTTTCTCGTGTTTTCCACTGAAAACACTGAAAAATCCTCATAAGAATGAAGATATGTCTACAAGAGACGGGCTGTTACAGAGATCTAGTAATACTGAATCACTTTCCTCTTCTGGGACCCCCCTCCCCAATATTATCTTACTTGCAAAACAGAGACCAAATTCTATCCCTTGAGGCTTTTAACTGTATCCTAGTATTCCCTGACTAGTTTTACAATGCCCAGTGCTGATAGGAATGCCTCGATTTTTAAGAGTGTTTATTTATGGGTGAGCACATTTATTTACCCCTCAGTTATTTACCCATTCATTCTTTCAGCCTGCAATCAATTAATATTCTCTGAGTGACTACTATGAACCAGATATGCTGAGACAAGAGAAGGAAGAATAAGACAGAACTTTTTTCACTCTATTTAATCTTAAGAATAATGTCAACCTTGGACATTGCTCTGGAGAATCTTCGATAATGACCCCGCATTGATATGCAGGGCTGTGTGTTGTAGTATCAAGCCAAAGATACCAATAATAATCACAAATTGAAGGTTAAATCAGAGATTATTGCACAGGTTGGGGGAAGGAGGAGACAGAAGCTAAAGCCTCCTGTGGTCTAGGCATTCTGCTTGTTCTGCTGTGAATCTCATTTCATGCAAACCTCACAACAGTCATGCAAACTTCTCATGATTACACCCATTTTATAGATTAAGAAACTGAGGCTAAGCATTAGGAAACAAATTCTCTGAGAATTGGGATTCTCTTACTCGTCTTCTCAGTTTATTTCCTGAGGTGGAATATTGAGAGAAGGTGAAATAAAGCCATATTTAGTATATCAGAGAAGGTAGGTTATAAGGTCGGTCTCAGTGTTGAGAAAAAGTCACCCCAGGAAAAATGTGAGGTCTACATTAACATTCCTCTTATCCACTGAGTTCCTAAATATTTATTTATTCTAATGAAAAACAATTGTTACAACTGTTACATTTAATTAGCACAATTTTATTTTTTTGTTAACTGTACCTGTTGAATGTTAATCATATTTAAAGGGAATGGCTTTGAAGGGAAACATTTAACCTTTCTTTCCTGCTACTGAAAAAAAAAAAAAACTGAATTGTATTTGGTGGTAAAGGGTTGAAGGGTTGGGAACGTCCCCAAGGTCACTGGTGAAGTCTAAAAATTTTCTCTTTTCAACTTATTGTTTAAATGACAACGCCTGAGAAGAAGAAATGTTTTACACTGGATCTTTATTATGTAGAAGGAGAAATCTTTCTGGAATAGAAGATGTTTACATGTGTGTGGCTGGTCATCTCTCCTATGTCTTAAATACTTTAATATCGGAAGGGCATAGTGTTTGGGCTGGTGGGTTTTTGACAGCCCGTGGGAACGCCCTTAAACTACTGTATCTGTCTTTTCTTTTCAGTGATGGCCCATGTTTTGTTTTCATGGAAATAAGTTAATATATTGTTTTCCAAAAAAAAAAAAGAAAGAAATAAAAGAAAAGAAAATATCTTTGGCTAGGTACAGTGGCTCATGCCTATAATCCTAGCACTCTGGGAGGCCACAGCAGGAGGATCCCTTGACCTCAGGAGTTCGAGACCAGCCTGAGCAAGAGCAAGACCCTATCTTCACCAAAGATAAAAAATCAGCCGGGTGTTGTGGCAGGCACCTGTAGTCCCAACTACCTAGGAGACTGAGGCAAGAGGATCTCTTGAGCCCAAGAATTTGAGGTTGCTGTGAGCTATAATACCACACACACCCATATGTACATATATGTGTGTATATATGTGTGTGTAAGATATACATGTATTTTCAAGAAATTTGTTTTTTAAAGGCTGACATGTTTTGTGATGGCTAATTTTATATGTCAACTCAACTAAGTCCCTTTCTTCCAAGCACTAGCCTAGATGTTGCTGTGAAAGTATTTTGTGGATGTGATTAATATTTACACTCAGTTGATTTTAAGTAAAGCAGGTTGCCCTTCTATTGTGGGTGGGCCACATCTGATCATTTGAAGGCCTTAAGATCAAAACATGAGGTTTCCCCCCAAAGGAGGATTATTTTCTCCCTCCCAAGTTAGTGACAGAAATCTTAAGTTTCTAGCTTACCATCAGATTTCAGACTTGCCAGCCCTTACAGTTTCATGAGCCTATTCCTGAAAATAAACTCTATTTATATGTATATGTGTATATACGTATAACAGAAAACACACATATACATATGTGTGTGTGTGCGTATATATGTGTGTATATATACATGTATACATGCATACATGTCTTCTATTGGTTCTGTTTCTTTGGAGAACCCTGACTGATACACCTTGTATGTCCCAGAAATGTCTTTTTATAGCTATTAAACATGAACAACTTGGCTGAGTGAAAAATTCCTGGGCCACAACTTTTAACCTCTGTGAACTTTCAACCCTTCAAGTTGGAGAGTGGTCAAAGGCAGCCCGGCATTTATTAGTTTTTGCGTAATTTGATATTTAAACTGGGAGGCTTGTAGAATTTTTTTTTTTCCTCTAAGAGTTAAAAGTTTTGCCCAGAGGTCCTTAGTTTGGGGTATTTTCCATTAGTATGCTTTGGAACTCAAGTGAGCCCTTCAGTCCGTACCACTTGGACCATTCTCTAACTGAGGGAATGTTTTCCAATTAACATATTTTCTTGATTCTAATATGAAATTATTTGGAAAAAGTACGCCAGTGACTATCTGGGGACGGGAGAGCATGACAGGCTAATTTTAAGATACAAAATGCATCTTAATTTTAGAAAGACCAAAATGGGAGGGAGACCCAGTGTAACAGACAATGTGAGGCACTGATTCTAGCTCCATTTTGTTTGATCTTTCCTTGTGGATTTCCGGTGCTTAGGTTTCCTATTCTCCACTCTCCATTTCTTTCCTAGTCTCTGTCGTGACTCTCCCCGCATTCTCTTTCTCCAGCATCCTCAGATCTGCCCAGCGTGTTCACTAGTTCATGTCCCTACATCATCAAGTAGGTTCTTTACTGTCTTCAAATGTGATTTCACATTCAGCTGTGTAGAATTATGCCTTTTCTCTAAATCCTTCCCAAACTTGTGCATTTCCACTTTTGTCATTCAGGTGCCTTTGAATGACAGCCTATAATCTTGAGATTTTTATCCCCTGACTCGTGCCAGCCCCACCTTTATGCTACAATGTTTCTGGAAATTTATTTCACCACACTGCCAGTGACCATTTCTAGAGCCAGGCTCGTCCTCTGCATCCTTGGGGTGCACTGCCCCCTTTCAGAGTTCTGCTCTGCTTTTCCCAAAGGTCTCCTGTTCCCCTCCCCTGGCTGGCTTGACTGCATCTATTAGTTCCAGTGTTTCCAGTCACTTATGACTTTGGCATTTAGGGCCACCTCTCAGAACCACAGCCAGGGGTGAGGCTGATGTGTAGAAATTTCCCAATCCCACTATCTTCCCACATGCCTTTCTCTCCCACAGCCGCTCATCCTCCCACCTGGTTCTCTGGACATCTCAGGCAACACCTGCACATGGCCCATGTGCCCCAGAATGCACTGCTCTCAGGGCACTTCCTGTCTCTATCAGAGGGCTCCCAATATCGCTCTAAGTGGGTCCTGAGAAAGTCAAAATGGTTCCAATAGCTGGCAGCCAACAGCTAACACCTGGGCTGAAGCAAAGATTTCCCAATTGAACACAATTTTCACAGAATGTAAACAGCAATCAGACAAGACCGCTCTGAGGCTATGCCTCAGACACAGCAGCGGCAAGGTCATACCTCAACCACAACAACAAACAGTTTCTCCTTTTCTCTCTGGTAAGAGTAGCTACTGCTTCTTCTTCTTTTTTTTTTTTTTTTTTTTTTTTTTTTGAGACAGAGCCTCAAGCTGTCCCCCTGGGTAGAGTGCTGTGGCATCACAGCTCACAACAACCTCCAACTCCTGGGCACAAGCGAGTCTCCTGCCTCTGCCTCCCAAGTAGCTGGGACCACAGATACCCGCCACAAGGCCCGGCTATTTTTTGGTTGCAGCTATCATTGTTGTTTGGTGGGCCCAGGCTGGATTCGAACCTGCCACCTTAGTTGTATGTGGCTGGCGCCTTAGCCACTTGAGCCACAGGTGCTGAGCCATAGTCACTGCTTCTTTACCAATGATAATTCTCTAAAAATTACCAAGATACCCAATCACCTAATTGTCCAACTTTCTGACAGTTCTGGTCCCAGAACTGGTCTCTACTTCCTGACACACCCAATCCAAACTTGACTCCAAACTTCCTCCAACCTTCCTAAGAATGATCTGGCTATCCCAATACTATAATAGAGGCCTCCTAACTGTTGGGGGAACTAATGCAGCCACATATCAACCATTCCCCATTCTCCTCCTCCTCCCCTTTCCGCTCTTCCTCCTCCTCTCCTCCTAAGACAAAAGATCTTATTAGCCCCACCCATGAGAAAGTTCACACCAAAAGACCCTAACTTTCCAAGCAAGTTGTGGAACTTGTCCACCCTCTCCAGCCCCATATAAAAGAGGTCTCTAACTGCCCCTTGGAGCAGACACCACCTTTGCACTGGCCAGGTGGGTCATCCTCCCCTTTCAATAAACCTGGCCTGAACATCTCCACTCATTACACCTATATGTTCCGTGGGTCCCATTGTGTGTTCTTCCTTACTGCCACTAGCTGAATAAACCTAACTTTGACCACAGCTGCATTCCTGGTACGCTTTGGCTTTTAGGCTTCAACACTGTGAAAGACAAGCCTCTTCTTCAGTTCTTATAAGAAACTGATGCACAATCCCAAACATTTTTATGCATGCATAAGGGTTGATTACCAGTAATTGGCCTAGTAGTATTCTAGTGTGTTACTAGAGCTTTCTGAGGATTCAAATTTGGTGTTATGCTCTGAAATAGGGCTTGCACATAGGTGATGCTCTGTTCTCTGCACATCATCAGTGTTGGCAGTGATTAAAGCTGAGCGGCTCTGCTTCAGAGTGGGCTTGGCTGCCTCTTGGCTGGGATGCCTCAACTCTCCTTCACCTCCTTCATCTTCCTGTAGGCTAGCCCAGGCTTGTTCTCATGTCTGCTGTATTCCAGTGGTCGAAGCAAGTCACAGCCCAGTATTCAGAATGTGCGGAGACTGCAAAGTTATAGGCAGAGGGCATGATGCAAGGTAGTCATTGATTAAAGCCAGCAATGGTCTTTTTTTTTTTCTTGAGACATCCCCCTGGGATTGAGTGCTATGTCCCCGTTATAGCTCACAGCAACTTCAAACTCTTGGGTTCAAGCGATCTTCTTTCCTCAGCCTCCTGAGTAGCTGAGACTACAGGCATCTGCCATGACACCAGGCTAATTCTTCTATTTTTAGTAGAAATAGGGCCCCCCTCTTGCTCAGACTAGTCTCAGAATCCTGAGCTCAAGCAATCCACCCACATCAGCCTCCCAGAGTGCTAGGATTACAGGCATGAGTCACCGTGCCCAGCCAGCAATGCCCTTTTTTAACCTTTCCATCTTTTGGTGTTTTCACATTTAAAACAGAAATCCACCTACCTCACAGAGCACTATCAGGCTTAAATGAGGTATATGTGCAAATGTTAAGACTGCTGACCAGCACCCCATAGATACTATGTAAATGTTTCATGATTATTATTACTAAGATTTACTCTCACTCTGTCTGATGATGATAATTATTATTAAGACTGAGTCTCCCTCTGGGTAGAGTGTAGTGGCATCATTGTAGCTCATAGCAATCTCAAACTCTTGGGTTCAAGAGATCCTCTTGCCTCAGACTCTCAAGTAGCTGGAACTACAGGCACCGCCACCAGCTTAGCTAATTTTTCTATTTTTAGTAGAGATGGAGCCTCACTCTTGCGCAGGCTGGTCTCAAAGTCCTGAGCTCAAGCAATCCTCCCACATCAACCTCCCAGAGTGCTAAGATTACAGGCATGAGTCACCCATCATGCCTGGCGTGCTTACTATTATGTCTTGAGTTGGCTGAAGCTTGAAATTAAGGTACTTCTTGCCTTATAATTTCACATTTTTCTTGGTTTTATTTATCAGTCTGTTTTTGTGGGGTGCTTGGTTAGCCCTACAGTAGGCCGTGATGCATATTTTCATCAAAAGTGGGGCTATTCTTTTCAACTACCAGACCTTAAGATACATGCTTTCATAGTCATAAAGTGTCCATTTGTTATCACTAAAGCAGATGTCTATATAATCTCCCATGAATTTCCCTACTCAGTATCACTTTAGTAGACACGCTGCCCCTGAACTGGTGTTATTGGAATAACTTGCAGCCAAATGTCAAGGAACAAGTAATGAAATTACTGAGTTATTTTTAAAAGCCTAGCTCAAGGGTGGGGAAGCTTTACATGTTGGAAGGATTATGCATTAATTTAGCCATAATCAAGGAAGGCCACATTCGGGAAACTTCAACTGATATACTTAAAAATATACATTACTTTGTAAAAATATAACAACTAGGTACTTAATAATTTCGAAAAAGGAAAACTATTTGTTAATTTTAAAGTTAACTAAACCTTTTAAGGACTTCGTTGTAGCTGCTTTTTGTTGGAAAGTATTTGAATATTTGGTTGCAGCATGAAGGGCCACATTTCTGTTGATCCTCTGGAAGGGTATCAGTCATTTGAGACCTTAAGGGTGTCTTGATTTGGGTTAGACCCCAATAACATTTCAAAGGTAGAAGAATGTAGATTCACAGTAGTAAGTGATTGAAAAGCAAGAAAGTATTTTTAGGGCATGATGTGGAAGGCATGGGTATTCTGGTGCATTTTTCTGTATTTCAATTGGATCTTTTTTAGCATCAAACAATGACTTTAAAATGTCATCTACTGACAGCTCAATCAATTCCATCTGTAGTTTTTTAGGTTCCTTGGTGATATCAACTAGGTGAGGCTAAAATTATAATTTGAGTGTGATGTCTTAACTCTCAAAGTCAGTGAACCGTTCACTGTATTTTCCAATTAATAGTTCTGTAATAGCTGTGTATTCTTCAAATGATTCACACGTATCATCCTGCTCATGAATAACCCTTGCTAACTGGGGAAAATGTTCATCTGGAATTTCCTTTTGAAGAAGTGTTTTGAAAAAAATATTTGCTTGGATTTTTTTTTTTTTTGGCCACATATCATATATAGACTTAGTTTTGCCTTGCAAAAAAATATTCAAGTCATGTTGATTTGACAGGACATCACACAGAAATGCTGCATTCCTATAGAAATCTTTCGATAATTCACATTAATGGCGCATATTGCAAGGGTACATGTCAAATCTATTAAGTATAGGGTATAAATATGTTAACATAATAATTAAGTAAATGAGGTTGAAAGCTATATTAATTCATTTGATGTAAGCATTCCAAATTGTATATAAAATCAGCACATTGTACTCCTTAAAAGCATTATTGTATACATGATCTATGTGTATATGACTTAATAAAAAATAATAATTCACATTAGTGATTTTGTTCTTCATAAAATTTAACTATCTGTTCTTGCAGAGATAAAATTTTGGCTAACACCAGTCCCTGTGATAACCAGCACACTTTAGAATGATACAGCAAACCTATACTGAATACCTCATCATTCTACTTACTCATGCTACAAAACTGATAATGCCATGTTGTGTTTGCACAAATATAGTTAACAACATATAGTTGTTATAACTACATAGTTATAACTTGTTGCAAAGTGTCACTTAAAATACAGATTTTGCTGATGCAAGATATAATGAAAAGAAATTAGTATATGTATCTGTTAATACTTTATCTGTGCAATAAACCTTCATGTTTTCCTGTCATGGAAGGTGCACCAGCTGTACATACACTCACTAAATTACCAAATTCAGTCCAACTTCATGCCATTTATCTTGAAAGTTGTTGGAGATATCTATTCTCTGTGATCTGTTTGTAAGAGTGCCCAAAGTAAGCACTCTTCATAGCAAAGAAAATCTTCTATAACCCAAATAAAGTGTAAAATCTGCCCCAAGCCAGTAGTATCAGTTGATTCATCTAAAGTGACTGAATAATATGTATTTTCCTTTTGATGTATTGCATGAAGTAGTTATGTTAAGTTGAAACCTAATTCATGCTGCCGATTGGTTATGGTTCTCTTTGAACAAGGCGGTTGTTGTACTTTGAAATGTTATTGGAGTCTAAGCACGCTGCAACTTCGAGAATGCATTCTTTCTCTATTTGTACATCATTGAATGGCTTCCCTTTTTCCCCAAGTATATAAGGTACTTTATAAATTGCTTCAGTGGTATTATTTCCAGAGGTTATTGCTGCTGGAAAGAGTTATGTTTGCTTTTGCTTTTCACCTTTTTAAATTCTGCTCAGCCATAAAAAAGGATGGTGACCTAGTATCTTTTGTAACAACCTGGGTAGAATTAGAGACCATTCTCATAAGTAAAGTATCGCAAGAATGGAAAAACAAACACCACAGGTACTCAATATTAAATTGGAACTAATTGATCAACACCTATGTGCTCATAGGGAAGCAAAATTCGGTGAAAATTGTCTGGGGGGTGGGCAAGAAGGGGAAGGGTAAATTCCTACCCAACAGGTACTTTGAATGGGTTTATTACACACTTTCTGGGTGAGAGCACAGTTTCTGAGTTATAGTTACACACCTATAACGTTGACTTAAAAATCTACAAAAGTGGCTCTGTGCCTGTGGCTCAATCGGCTAAGGCACCAGCCACATACACCTAAGGTGGCGGGTTCGAATCCCCAGCCCGGGCCCGCCAAACAACAATGATGGCTGCAACCAAAAAATGGCCAGGCGTTGTGGTGGGCGCCTGTGGTCCCAGCTACTTGGGAGGCGGAGGCAGGAGACTCGTTTGAGCCCAGGAGTTGGAGGTTGCTATGAGCTGTGATGCCATGGCACTCTACCCAGGAGGATAGCTTGAGGCTCCGT
>CAUYQV010057176.1:0-34066 GCA_963574575.1 Galagoides demidoff | reverse complement strand
CCTGGGCTCAAGCGAGTCTCCTGCCTCCGCCTCCCAAGTAGCTGGGACCACAGGCACCCGCCACAACGCCCGGCCATTTTTTGGTTGCAGCCATCATTGTTGTTTGGCGGCCCGGGCTGGGGATTCGAACCCGCCACCTTAGGTGTATGTGGCTGGCGGCTTAGCCGATTGAGCCACAGGTGCCGAGTCCATATACTTAATTTCAATAAAAACTCAAAAGCTATTCAATGGGAAAGGAAAGTCCTTTACACAAATGGTTCATGGAAAAAAATCTCAACTACATTTCTCAACATTCACAAGATTTATATAAATTATAGATTTAATGATAAAACTATAAAGCTTTTTGAAAAAAGTATGGAAGAATACATTATGACTACAGATTAGGCAAAGATTTCTTCAAAATAAAAGGGAAAGCACTGACTACAATACTGATAAATTGGATTCGGCCAAAATAAAAACTTTTGCAATATGTATCTGATGAACTTGATCCAGGATAAGAACCAAATAACAAAAAGACAACATTTTGTTTTACAACCAGACAAACCATATACAAATGGTGACTATGCACATGAAAAAAGCCTTGACAACATTAGTCATCAAGAGAAATGCAAGCTTAACTCAAAATTGTGCAAGTTCATTGTGGTAACAAATATTAGTAAGGATGTGGAGTAACTGGAATTCTCATACTTTGCTCAGGAAAGTATACCATGGACCATCCAATTTGGTTGTTTCTCATAAAGTTGAGCATACTTCTATGTAGTGACCCAGAAGTTCCACTTCTAGGTATTTATCTAAGAGAAATGAAAATAGGTCTTCATAATAACACTTGGACAAGACTATGTAAAGCAGAGTTACTCACAATTAGCCAAAAGTGTTTACTAAACAAGAGCTGAATGTCCATCATCAGGACAATGGATAAGTTGTGGTTTACTCATTTAATGGCATATTCCTTAGCTACATGGAAGTAACAGAGTGCCGAGAACATGGAACAATATGGATGAATCTCAAAAAATTATGTTGAGCTAGCCAAGAAAAGACAAATGAGAAAACGTTATATGATTTTTTTTTAATGTGACATTCTAGGCTAGTCCTTAGTGATAGAAATAAGAACCATAATTGCCTGTGATGAGTGGACTGACTAAAGAGGGATGTGGGGCAATCTTCTCAGGTGATGGAAATGTTCTATGTCTGATTTCAGTGTTGATTTTAAGGATGCATACATGTGCCAAATTCATGTTATTATATACTGCACATCTGTGCATTTTACCTTATTTAAATTTTACCTCAAGTGCACAAATTTAGATCCATCCTTGGAAATTTATTAGCCTGTATACTTGGCAATATAATCTATTTCTTTGCATATCTGTGTCTGTCTTTTAAGGGATTGTTAAGGATTTGAAGAGAGAAATGTATGTTCAGTGTTTACTTTTAGCACAAGAATTAAGAAGGTGTATCATAGCATTAACAGAACTAAATCTCTAACTCGTTAATTATTTGCAGTAATCAAATACAAATCTTGACTACTTTTGCATATTTCCCTTTTATTACGTCATGCATTTGCTTTTGGACATCTTGCAGCTTGAACCTATGAAGTTCATCATTGCTAAGGATTCATTATCACTTCTTATGCTTAGATGTACTTTGGACCCAGTTGGTGAGGTTTCTAAAGCATAGTGATGTTTGGTTCCCACTCAGAGATACTCACCTAATTATTCTTTAATGAAGACCAGGTAGTATCATTTTTAAAAAGCTGTCCAGGCATTTGAATTTTGGGTTAGAATTAAAAAAAAACACTGGATCTGGTGATCTTTAAAGACATTTCCTGCTCAAATAGTAGTCTACAAGCTGAAAATATTGAACTGAAGTGTTTAGTTAAGCCACATTGTTTTATTGTTGTTCATATTGCTATTGTAAGTGATTAGGCAGGACACAGAAGTTATTAACTAGATACAAACACTTTTTCTATTGCTTCATATCCCGGCTTTTCACTTATTTAACTCATCTACTTGGGCCTTTAAAACAGTGAACTTTCTTATTTGTGGTTTTGGCTTTAAATATCTTCAATTTATCAGCATCAACAAGGAAAGGGTCTTTTTTACTTTTTAAGCCATTGTGGACTTCATTGCCATCTTTTATGAATGAAAGCTATGATCTTACTTGTCTGGAAAGACAAATAGAACTGTGAAATTAAATTTAAAATATAATCTTTCATCCTGTCTTGTTCAGCTGTAGCAAGTTGGCTAGAAAATTGTCCCACACAGCTATTGTATCTACTACTGTATCAGCAAAGCAAAGGCAATCTGATATAAAATCTTCTGAAAATACAAAGATTTGTTTACTTTTTTAAGTCTGGAAATTATAGATTTTTAAAAAACCTTTATTCTTTTCTTTCCACAGAAGATATTCAACTGGTGTAGGGGTGGTGTGGTCACTAACTACATTATGAATACCTTGATCAGGTGGGCTCATAAGGAAAATGATTTAGTGGAATTCATAAAGAGAAAAAAGAAGGGGATACTGAGATTGCTTCTGAAGCTCCTTTCAAAGGAGCTGTGCTACCCTGCCATACCAATGATAAATGATTTTCTATTGTCCAGTCTTCTGAATGGCTGACATTAAAATCTATAGCTGAGAAGCTCAGAAGTCTGTATGTAGGGAGAATTTTTTTATCCCTATGTAGGAAAGAATAAAAGAAAAATATATCCTATGATGATTGAAGTAGATAGTATCTTTAGATAACTTGATCCATTCTGTCATGTGACATACTTTTCTTCTCCTTAATTATGGTCAAAAATTCTATAACTTTTTATATAAAACTTCAGTTCCTCTTAGCCCAATTTACTACTTGTTTAGCAAAGTAATATAACATTTTTCACACTAGTGCATATTAAAGATGGAAAGATAACTTACAAAGTATATGACTCTGAGTTTGTTAAATGCATGATTTTTAAAAAGTCCTTTCTGGTCATCTGATACTAGGCAACCAGTAGATTTATAAAAATGTGCTTTCTTATTTGAAAAAGAAAAAGGACCTAACCTCATGAAATGGAAGGGGTATGTGTATGGGAACTGGAAGGGGGGAATGTTTTGAAACTAGAGAACAGAGTATAGTAAATATCAGAGCCCCAGTACAATAGGGAGGTTAATGTGTTTGAAAGAAAACATGGTTGTTGTGGCTGAAGCATAAAAGGCAAGGGAAAGAGTAGAGTGATACAAAGTAGAAAGAATGCAGGAACTTAACTACACATGGCCTTCTAAGCCTGTGGAAGATTTTAGTCAAAGGCAATAGGAATCCCTAGAAGAGGTCTATGTGGATTTGGACAGAAAGGATGAGAGTTGCATTTTAAAATTTCTCTGGGACTGATACTTGTAGAATGGATGGAAAGGTAAATGGGTCGTGGTAGAGATCAAGAAAAGGGAGATTTTGCGGAGTGGGTTATGACTTTTAGATGTCTAATTATTTTTAAGATTTTAATTAAATCTTTTTAATGCTAGCTGCCATATTTGTAAACACTGCTGTATTTGTCAATACTGTAGTTATTATATCCCACTATTTCTTGTATTTCTTGTATTTCTTGATTTATTAATTTCTGGCATTGACTTCCTGGTATGGTTTCTGAACACTTTATACTGACCGTTGTTTTTCTCACACCTTTTTATTTTCAAAATATTTTTAGTTGTTACTGATTGTATTATTATATTATTTTAACCATGTAAATATTCTAATGATTCATGTAATGAATTATAATTTTTATCTTATACAACTTTTTTGTTTCTCTATGATAATATACAGTAGAACCTTCATAGTTGACCACCTCCCTACATTGACCACCCTACGATGACCCTACATTGACCACCCAAGTTAACCTAATTTTCTTAGACTGGACGTGTATCACATGTCCCTATCAGTACAGTAGGCCTAGTTCTTTATGTTGACCACTTCTATATGTTGACGGTTTGTTTCAGTGCCTTGGGTGGTAAACTTACTATATTTGTTTCTCATTTGCTTAGAAAAAAAATTTTTTTCTTCTTGAATAGCTCTGTTACCAGTGATACTCATTACTTCATAGTCATCATTTTTCACTTTTGGACAGTTTTAGAACTTTCAACTATCCGCTGTATTCTGTTCCCCAAAATTGTATAAAAAAAGCTTAAGGTTCAGTATGGAAAACCTTTCAATTTCTAGGTAGAAGAGTAAATATCCTCATCCACACATGCCATTATTTTGCGCTCCATCATCACTCTGGTCACCCTAACTGAATGACCTCTTGATGTACTTTTATGAAATTTAGGACTCTCTCCTGTGTGAGTTGAGATTTTCATCTGCTTGTTTCTGGACCATATTGTTTATTGTCCTCTTAAATCCTTCTTAGAGCAGGGCAGGGAATAAATACCCATTCTATTTAACACAGCCTTAGATTGCATTGGATATGTGTGTGTATATAGCATTATTTTGGAGCTTTGTATATATATATTAACATTCTTTTTCTTTTTCTTTGGAGTCTCATTTTTCCTGTTCAGTGAACTCAATCTCCATGGCTGCTTAATTCTGCCTCTTGAGTGTATGATTCAAATGAAACCAGGCTGAGGGACAAGCCATTCCACAGTCATAGCTCACAGTCCTCTTCCCTGCCAGTCACCTGCTCATAGACTCTTGGTCAAGAGAGGAGGAAAGGCTCGGTGCCTGTAGCTCAAGCGGCTAAGGAGCCAGCCACATACCCCAGAGCTGGCGGGTTCAAATCCAGCCTGGGCCTGCCAAAAAAAAAAAGAGAGAGAGAGAGGTGGAAAAATACTTTAATTCTATCTTCCAAATGGCAAATTTGAGGTCATATTAAAAATAAGCTGGGCATTAGCAGCTTTGAATAACAGTTTTGGATCTTTTCAGATTGTCTCAGTGACCTTGCATATGTTCTCTAACAGGGGTACTGAAAATTGTTATAGGGATTAATAATATAACACTCTCCTTCACATCAATGCTCAGTATTAAGCATCATTTTATTTTAGGGAGGTGAGCACATTATTTTATTAGCGGTCTGGTAGAATAGCAAATCTACTGATCTTTGTTTAAATGGTGAGGTTTCAGCTGTCCTTTGCCTCTCTATTGAATTGTTCTGAATGTGGAAAATCACTTTCTTTACAGTCATACTGTTGGATATGCATTTAAATCCATATTATAAACCCATAAAGGAGCTTTATTGTTGATTGAATTCTGTTACTTTTAGTAATAGGTGGGAAATGGGAAGGAGCTTAAAAAACAAAGACTGCTGTTATAAAATCACATTATAAACTCTAGAGAATAGTGATTTGAAACTATAGGATATTAAGCTTATATAGCCAAGGAGGGTTGTGCTAAGAGGTCCTCACATGTGTCCAAAACCTATTCCAGTCCTGTCAAGCTAATGAAATTGTCTTTGATTCCGTTACATCTCATGTCATATTTCGGTAAGATGATACATCTTGTGGTTAGTGGTCATTTGTCCCTTGGAACTCAGGTCAGTATTGCAAATACTCACGATGCACGTCATCACTCACCTTCCCTGTGGCAGACTTAATCAGCTGAGCATAAAACTCCTTGTCAAGCCTAGATGCAATCAAAAGTATTCCTCTATATAGCATCACAGAATCACTACCAGTTTGTGGTTGTCATGGGAAGGAAATCTCCTCATTTTAGAATAATACTCTAGAGCAGTGTTTTTCAACTTGAACCTATAGTTAAACTTCCACAGCAACTTAAATTATGTTGATCAAAAGAGTAAAAAAAAAAAAGAATATACTTACTGTGCTTTTATCTTTTCAAAAATAATTTAATCTTGAAAAATGTTTGCAGCACACCTAAGATCCTCTTAAGGCCCACCAGCTGAAAATCACTGCTCTAGAGGCAGACCTTCTGGGGTCAAATTCTAGCTATGCCATATCCTCAGCATAAGATTTAATTTTCCTATGTCTCAGTTTCCCAGGTATAAAATGATAATAATATTAGTACCTACTTTGTAGAATTGTCAGGATTAAATGTGATAATGTAAAAATGTTGGAATACTATCTATACAAAATTAGTAGTTCTCCAGTCAACTTAATCACCCTTTCCTTTATGTTGTACCACTTTCAGAAATGTTATTAAAAGCTTATTTACTTAATAACAACTCAAAACTGGGTATAAGCCTTAGGTGTGATTTACTTGATACAGGGTCTGACAATTAAGTTTGTGAACTTGCCACCATGTGCTTACATTGGCAGCATTGTACAAACAGCTAGGTAAGGTTTTGTAACCTTGGTATCTCTGTGTCTCACGGTTGTGTTCATGTCAACGTGGCAGTGTCTTGCTGAGCGGCATTCATTGTTGTGTTTTTGTGTGTCATGGAGAGAATGTTGGTGCTTGAATTAGAGAAAGGAACAAAGATTAAATTCCCATTAAACTTGGCAAGAATGGAAGTACAATCAGGAACATGTTAGTTCAAGTTTATGGGGATAATTCCATGAAGAAAGCTGCAGTGTACACATGAATTTCTGAGGGGAGAGAAAGTGTCACTGATGAAGAGAAGTCAGAACAGCTAGTATGGAGCAGAACTGATGAAACATTGCAAACATTCACCAAATTGTGCATCAAAATCAATCATCAGCTGACCGTGAGAAGTAGACCAAACATGGATAAAGAAACAGGAAACTCTTAACTGAAGTCTTGGTATGAGAAAGGTGTGCACAAAAAGGGGCTCTTGCATCATGACAATGCACCAGCTCTCATGGCACAGTCAGCAAAGGAGTTTTTAGCCAGTAAACAACTAACTCTATTGGAACACACTCCCTACTCACCTGATCTGACCACTGGTATCTTTGTTCTTTACCCAAAGAAAGATAAAGATTGAAAGGACATTAAGGGTAATGTGATGACAGCTCTGATGGTCATTCCAGAAGAAGAGCTCCAAAATTGCTTTGAAGGGTGACGAGGCACTGGCATCTGTACCTTGTTTCCTAAGAGTAGTATTTCAAAAGTGACATAGTAATATTCAGCAATGCAGTGTGTACTACTTCTTCTAGAATGAGTTTGCAACCTTACCTGTCAGGCCTCATAGTTATAGATGTTCAACTGTATATTTCCATGTTCGTGTCCAAGTTGATTCCTATGTGCATTTGTGAGGGAGACGGATCTAGGAGGATTGTGATTTATGCCTTTGATATCTTTCTACTTGAGGTAACATTTGAATAGAACCATTTGGTAAATATGTCAATTAAATATACTTTCCAAAGTGGGCACCACTCTGGCTTCTTTCATTTTCAATTCTATTTACAGACTTACAGGAAAATTACCAATTGCTTTAGGAAGCCGGAGTCGGTCATGCTGACCTTTCTGCTGCCATTTGATTAGGTCTTTCTCTCTGATTCATTCTTTCTTAGTCAGACAGCCTCTGTCTCTGTGTCTGTAATTAAAGCATTTGTGTGCTCTTGTTTCAGACAGCTTTGCTGAGATGTTGTTGCTACTCTCGTGGATGACAGAAAATACGTAGAGAAGAAAGAGCGTGGTGTGTGTTGTGCCGGGTATGGAAGCATATTTATATGTACATATGGACACATGAGTTACGTATTGAGTTAAGGAAGGTGAGATTGTGTGTAGGATGTGTGAGTGGAGGAAATGGATAACTATGTGTGTCTGTGTGCATGTGTTTGCACACGTGCACCTGTGGGAGCTTAATGACCAGCCGCTTCCCAAGTTGATGTTGTCTTTAAATTCACCCTATTCAAGGCTGTCCTGTGTTTTCTATGCCTCCCCTTTTCCTATTCCTTCTCGTTCACTCTTTTTTTAAATCTCCCCAAGCTTCACTCTCTCATACTGTACTAAGACTCAACAATCTGTGTTTACAGGATATCTCTACCCAGTTTCTCAACGAATCTATGCACAATAGCTCATGTTTACCCCAGACGTGTATCATTTCAGGCTTTCTTGGGTAAAATCTTGACTCTCAACTTTTCTCTGATGCTCCTTTGCAAAGCATTCACTCTGCCAGCTCTATCTGGGCAGGGAGGCATTATAATAATTCCCCTTTAAAGGTGAGGATTTCAAGGGCTATAAGTGATAGTGTCAGGATTAGACTGTGATGCTTTTTACAGCAAGTCATTTCTATAGAGGGTTGATAAGGAGGCAGTGTGCAGATCAGACATTGATGGAGGGATATATCAACAAAATACTTGAGAAATATTATTTCACATTCTAGCCCTTTTCTAACCCCAGCACTGTGGAATCCTTATCCATACCCCTGCAGGCCTCAGTTGTGATGTGGCCTTTGATTGCCTATTATCACAGGGCTCGAGTGAGATGTATATCCTTTCCTTGTGGAGTAGCATTCCTCAGTGAATTAAGTTCTGAATGAAGGAGGCTTCCTTTCTTCATATTTAGTACCCATGTTGACAAATTGTCATGATAAAATTAATAGTACTATTAATCACAGCAGGTCATAAACAAAATCTGTCAGTATCACTAAATATTCATGTTTTCTGTACTCCTTATATAGTCTGTTTATAGTGCTAGTAATTAAGTATCTCAGAGCTCAGTTAGAAAAATAACTGAGTTTATTAATGATAACAATTATGAATATGAAATTTTATAAGGTACATTTACATAATGCAAATAAGGGAATTAATTACCGACCTGGAGAGGAAGAGAATTTTGGGTTGTCAAGGAACTCTAAGCCCACAACATTTGCATTGGGAAAGCTTATTCTCTGGGAAGGACAGTGATCTGCTAGGTGTCTGTGAAAGGAGGACTACATCTTGGGGAGGGAGGAGACATGGGCCAAAATACTGCTTTCTATCTGACTCACAGGTTGACTTATATTAAGCTAGAGTCTGATATATATAAATCCCTTTGAATTTCACTAATATTTTCTGTACATGGTCTTCATTAAGGCTCATAAGGGAGGTCAGGTTTACTGTTGGGGAAATAAAGTGATATAAGCAAATATATACTTCTGAAAATACTGTCTCAGCTCACAAACAGTTCCTTTGCAAAAGGAACGGATTTCATCTATCAGGTCATGGGAGCGGGGGCATGGCATCTAAAATTCATGGACAAGTATTCTTTTCATACTTTTTGGGTGAGAGGCAGATGCTTAATACTAACTCTGCCCACCAGGTCTTCAGGAGGGAATTAGACAGGAAAATCAGAAGGAGAATGAAAGATCAATCTTTCCTGTGGTTGAACATATTACATGAATGCTTAGATTATTATGTCTTCCATCAGTCATACTGGGGGAAAAAAGAAAAACAAAAGCTGGTTGTCAGAGAGATAAGAGAAAGCAGCAGATGCACAGAAGGAAGCAATAATGAAAGAGGCATGAGCCCTGGAATCAGCTTTCCAGCTCCCCTATCTGGCTTTTAGAGACCCTGTTGTATTCCTGGCTTTAGTTTCCATGAAATGCCTTTGGATCCTTGAAATAAGCTTGTTTAAAAATTGTTTTTGCTTAAAATAGCTTTGGCTTATATTTCTTATTAGTAGTAAATAGCATCTCAATTAAGGCAAACATTTTGCCTAACTCACAAAACAAATGAGAGAGAACGCAGGTTTCCTAGGCCCCATCTACGATGCTCTGAAGCCACCTTTTGTACTTCCCAGCCCACATCTTCTGTCCAGGACCCATCCACCCTTTCCTGACAGTGGAGCCCACTTCAGGGTTCTCGGATCTTACAGTTTGGGATGAGAGCTTTCTGCCTGGCTTCTAGCATGTACTGAGGTGCTTCCTCGGGATGATCCTTGATTCATTAAAATTCTACAAGAGGGAAACACAGCCAGCTGCCATTCTTCTTGCTCATCATCTTTCCTGGTGTCAGTCATACCTCATTGCATTTGGCGATGCTCTTGATGTGAATGACATTAGCCAGATCAGGTAGCATCTGCTGAGGATTGGAAAAAAAAATTACTAACACTTATAAAAAGGAAAACAAAATCAGAGTGACATCCAGGTTGTCTTTTTGATAATCTGTTTCTGGGTTTGTGTTTAGGTTAGAAACTCCATTTTTTGTGTGTGTGTGCTCCAATTTACTTGTTTTTGAAAACTGTTCTTAACCTTTATCTCAGGAAAAACTCATGACATTGAATGAGTATAGTAGAACAGCATTTGTAACTGGGGCAACCATGTGGTCCAATTTGCTAAGACAATCCCTGTTTATAACTGTTGTCCTAGCATAATTTTTAGTAAGGGCTTTTAACCCATTCTAACATGCCCTGATTTAGATGATAAATAATTTGGTCGCTCTACTGATGGTTTCCATTTGATCAGCCATCTATAAGTGATATTTATTGAGCATCTATTGTGCATATTCAAAGTCATAGTGTCTACTCAGTATAAGGTTGCATTGATATCAAAATAGAACTGTAATTCCAGGAGCCTTAACACGAGGACAGGAGAGGACAAGCCAATTGGTTATTTGTTTACTATTATTAGAGTCTGAGGACATACTGCTTGTATTCACATTGCAACATTTTTATTTCCCAATGCTATAGATTATCTCATTTCCCCCAAGCTGCTAGTTTCATAACTACATACACAGATAAGTGTTTTCCTTCTTGTTGGGATGCTGTAAGGATTAAGTGTTGTGATGTGTGGACAGTGATCCACAGTGTGACTACTGGGAACTAAGAGCAAAGTAAATGAAATATAAGGTAGGATCAACAGAACCAAGTCTTCACTGGATTAAAAAGCTTTAGAATTATCCCTGGTCTTTGTTATTCAAACTCTGTGACATATTAGGTTAATCATAAAACCCCACTGTTCCAAGGGCCTGTATGGTTAGCCAGTCCCCAAATTCCTACCACTCAGTGGTAGATCGTTAGTAAGTAAATAACATTCATCACATTTCTTCTCGACATTTTCAAATAGAGTTGTGACAGCAAGGCAAACTGTATGCTGTGGGCATACAGAACAGATGGTGTCAGAAGAATCTAGCATGTGATGGAAAAACATGGTGTGTTCCATCCAGAATATGGAGAGGCAGGAACAGTGTGTACTGAATAGCTCCTCCTTCCAGGTGGTGGGGGTGGGAAGAAAAAAGAATTCATGGAGAAGTGACAGCAAACTCCTTCATGGATAAGGTCTAGACTGCTGCTCCTGTGGAATTTCTTCCCTGAACCTAGAAAGGTGCTAAATTGCATTAAATGCTGGCTTAAACCCACATTTCCTGGAAGTGTCCTTGGGAACTCTTTCCATTAGTTGATTGAAAAGTCTGGAATATATTGGGACCTTGGCCAAAGAACCCAGACCCATAAACAAACTCACATATAGCCAAATATTTATTCAAATTATTATTATCGTTGAAATGAATGACAAATATTTATTGAGGTCAATGTGCCAGATCTGAGCTAAAAGCTTTATAAGCATTAGCTCATTAAGTATCTACAGCTGCCCCATGATCATTCCCATTTTGCCTATTAGGAAATGTCAAAGAAGCCTAAGGGTCACAGAGCCAATTAGAAAGGAAGGCCTTTACCCTGTGTGAGTCTTACTCTAAATTGTATGCTCTTGACTGCAAGGCTGTAAGCTGTGATTAATTTGCCTTAAAAATAATGGATTACAGAACTAAGTAATCAAAATGTCTTTGATTATCATTGTGCTCAAGGATGGAGTAATATTTGAATCTGGGAAGACTAAATATTGAGGATTAGAAGGCTATTTCTGGTTTAGTTGAAATTTCTTCCTCTTCCTACTATAAGTTACAGGGGCTCTGCCCTTTCAGTTGGGTTCCTAGTCTTATTTCCCAAGGAAAATTAGTTTTTCTTCAGGAAAGCATTCTGAGACTTTGGCTCTAAATTTAGGCCAGAGAGGTCCGCTTTTGAACCTAAAATGATGTTATATTAATATTAGTCTAACTGGAAGATAGAAAGTAGGAATTGGAACACAATCTCTTTTAGCTATATTGGGTAACACACTGGTTCCTTATTTCTTTTTCTTTAGTTGTATCCTTTAATTCTATAAATATTTATAGTACGATTCTCATATGTCAGGATTTGTACAGACCTACAGATGGCATCAAGGTGAGGGAAACAGACACGATGCCTATCCTCATTAAGTTTATTGCCTCAATTTCTCCTAAGAAAACAAGATGTGGATTCATTGCATTTACCAATCCTCTCTGAAATTTAGTTGCTTTTGTATTTCTCTAAATACATTCATGTACTGTCTTATAAAGCCACAGAGAGATCAGTATTATAGCATTTAATAACTGATTGCCTTGATTCAGAAAGATAAGAGGGTCACAGCTTTACTGAGTGACCCAGAATAAGTTGTTACATTTCTCCAAGCTTATTTACTAATTTAGAAAGTGACCCTCTGCTCTCCCTTCTTTGCAGGCAAACCACAAATACCAAGTCATTTTCCAAAGTAAAAATGCATCAGTCCCAGAGTTGAAAATCACCTGGAGTCAGAGGCCTCTGAAGAGCCGGTTTTGGAAGAACCAGCTCTGTCTCCTTTTCCTGGTTGCTCTTTGGGTGAGTCACCTCATTTTATGTTTAGTGGAGATATCATCCCACTTTCTGCTGACCCTGTTGATGGCCCAATGTTAGGATCTAGTGAGATGGATGAGCAAATTATAGATTGAAGGGTTTCTGTTTGAACAAAGCTTAAATCTGAGCTTCTTAGCTGAGAGCGATGAGATAATTTTGGACTGTGCGGTTGTAAGCCTTGCAATATTAGAGGATTTTTTTCTGGTTTGAATGAGACAAAATGACGATGTGAATTATTCACTGAATCCAGATTCTACTGTGATAAAATGCCTCCTCTAATATAATTTCTGATGAGTGACCAAGTTGATATATATGCATAGTCACCTATCAATGCTGGAAATAGTTCTTGCAATAAAATGAGTTGGACCTCAAGGTTCTGTTCCTCCTCCCAGTTTCAGGAGAGATGTCCATAGCTCCTGGTACCAAGTACCCCAAACCTGCTTCCAGATTACAGCATATGCTCGGCAGGGAGTCGCTCCCTTGTCAACAATGAACATTAGTACGGCAGTTGGACTGGAAGGAAAAGCCTTGGTCTATTAGGAAGCCTGCAGAGCTTTGTTGCTAGGCAACCCAGTCTGTAGGCAGCAGCCGATGTGTACCAGGAGGGAATCAGGGGGGTGGGTCTAGAAGACAGGGAGAAACAATTCTTTTCTCAGGATCAGCTGAGGTAAGAGAGAAAAAAAGCTAGTTGTACTGCCTACCATCTAGGTAAAGAAGCAGGATATGTGTTAAATTAACCTGTGTGTTTTAGCATCAGATTTGTTGGTCTCAACTAACAGCTAACTATATTGGCTTCTGAAAAACTGTGTGACCTTGAGTAGATGACTTACGCCAGCTCCAGTTTTTCTGACAGTAGCAGAAAGCCAAGAAGCCAGGTACAAGCAACTTCTCATGCTCACTTCTGATACCATACTTTATTCTTGCCCCCTTAAATCAGAGAGGCACTGAGTCTGATCTTTCCTTTATATACTGTATTTGCATGAAAGGATATATCACTAAAAAAAAATAACGTAAGTCATCTTTGGGGTTAATTAAACCTAATGTTCTAAATAAAAAAACTACTTATACTGGGCATAATTTGCCAAAATACAGATCTGGGGAGTTACTTTTTGTATAGCCTAGCTTCTGATAGAGCTCCTTTATCCCAAAATATGTTCCTCACTAGCCTGCCAAGAAGTCTGAAAGACTCAAACTGGGCTGGGGGCAGGGGTAAGTCATGGACTACTCCTGAGCCAATTAGAAGGGTTAAAATATCAAATAAATGTCCACTAGTTCTTAGACTAAGACTGTTAGTGAATTTGAACTGGAAGGAATAAGGCACCTCCCAGTGAAGTTTGCTGTACAATGATATTAAGGGTTTTGAATATTGGCTGAAGTTGGAATATGCAGGCCCATGAGGATTGAGGCATCACAGGAGAAGGTAATTTAATAGATTGTAAGTGTTGCAGATAGGCAGAGACTCAAAGCAGGGCTTCCTTCACTTATGCAAGCTGTTAACCTTGGAGTTGTTACCTGGATTCTCCGATGCACAGTTTATTCATTAAAATAAAGCATGGGGACCACTGGGCCTGGGATCTGACATATCACTAAACAAAAAGGCTAGTGAGGGAGTCCGTGCAGGTACTTGGGGCAGTTTCTTCAAGTAAGACTGAATAACCTGTGGGGAAACAAAACAAGAAAGGTGAAGAAAAATACAACATAGGGGAAGGATGTTGGCGTGGAAAGTGCTGTAGGAGTAGTTGAGAGGTCAGGTTTCTGTAATGCTACAGGGATAGGTCATCACCAAGCAGTTGGTTCTGACTTGAGCTGTATCAACGGCTAAATCAATGATCACAGCACAAAGTCTGCACAGAGAGCAGGCAGAGGTGAAAGACGACCTTCATGAGCATCATAGAAGACTAATCCAGATAGAGTTTGGAAATCAACTCCGAATTCAGAACACTTCCCTTCTGAAATCTTTAATTTTGAATACTTTGAGAGCCTTTTGCATCTTGGCTCTGGAACTCTTACTCTAAGGGTTCTGTTTTCCAGATCACATTTGCAAATTGTTTCTTGTCATACAGGCCTTGCTCCAAACCATGTGTCCTTTTTCAGGGGAGTCCAACCTGTATTCCACAGGCCACAATGCTAATTTTGTAAAAGAGCACTTTTTTATCTGTGGTGTTAGATATCAGGACAAGTATGCAGGGACTTTTGGGTTGTTATTAATCAGCTTTCCTTGGTGTTTGTATATTTACTATGTGGCCCACAATAACTCTTCTGTTTTTAAATTTCAGATTAGTATGAGGGTACATTTGTGTTTTTTAGGTAAAGTTGACATTGAACCCTTCACCTAGGAGGTGTGCTCTGTACCCTTACTTTGTGCCTATTCCTTCCCCTCCCCTTGATTTTAATTGAATTTTTTCCTCCCGTGGGTGTATAATTGTTTATCTGTTGGTTTCATATCAATATCGAGTACATTAGATACTTGCTTTTCCATTCTTGTGATACTTTACTGAGAAGATTGTTCAACTTTTTGCCCAAGACAACTCTTATTCTTTCAATGAGCAGCACAGCAAAAAATGGCTAGACACCCCTGTGTCTCTAAGCTTCCATTTTTTTCACCAATAATAAGAAAAAATGGCCTAGATGACTATGAATCTGCTCTAGTCTTTTATACATTTTCCTACTACTTTTCTTAAGAGTCTTGGAACTTTCTATTCACTCACTGAATTACATTCAGTACCTTGTAGATGCCAGGCCCACTGTCATAGGCACTGAAGATGCCTGCAATGATGAATAAACTAGCGAAACGTTTTCAGTAGCTTATAAGATACGGATGAGAATCAGATAACAGGGATGTCTCATTATTTCAGGTTGTCATAAAACCTGTGAAGTGCTTAAAAAATAAAGCTAAACTGTTTTAGTTATGAATTTTAGTGTAAAAACTACTCGATGTATTTCCTTAGATAATGATATAATTTTCATAATTCTGTGAGTTGACGGGACTCAGCTGAATGATTCTTGTCCATCTGCTGTAGTTATCCATGCAACTGCATCCAGCTGGCAGGTCAACTGGGGCTGAGATCTTTCAGCCTTTGGGTCTCTTCGCCCTGCTGTCATTCTGCATTCCTGCCCAAGCTTCATTATAGCATGGGACACTGAGAGCACAGCTCCCTGTGTATAAGTGCTCATCATGGTTTTTTGATGTCCCATTGCCCAAATCAAGTTACATGGTCAAGCCCAAAGTTGGTAAGGGAAGAAACTGGATAGGGATATGAGTGCTGGGCTAATGGAAACAGCAAAGTATGGGGAAGATGACTGCTTTACATTACAAGATGAGTAAAGCCTTCGGAGGTGGCATTATCTGAGACTTGAAGGCTATGAGAAGAGCAGAGAGATGAGGGGTTCAGGCCTGAAGAGAGCAAGAACAAAGGTGTGGAAATAAGTAAGAGCTGAGAGTATTTGAGGGTCAAGGAGTCGGTGTCTGTGAGCAAGGGGAAGGAGTGGGGAGAAAACAAAGTAAGTTGAGCAGAGACCAGATCATATATCTTTGGAGGCCATAGTGACACTTTGGATTTTTCTCCACATGCACTGAGAAGCCATTACTATGTGAAAGAGAGGGAATTGATATAATTTATATGACAGAAACAAAAGTCAGATGACTTTGTGAAAGGATGTTAGGAAAACCGGCTGGGTCTTTTCAGTATGTCAGAAACTTAAAGAGATGGTCCTGAATTGAGAGGTTTAAAGGTTGATAACCAGATGCAATATAGACTTTTGAAATGGGGAAAATGGCTGTTAAGACATTTGAGGATAACTGAAGAAATTAAAAATATACAATAATAGAGAAATGATATAGTCAACTAGAAACCAGTTACCAACCAGTAGGAACACTATGCTTTCACTTTGGTTCCTATATACTCACATTTCTGTATATATACATGCATAGGAAAAGATCCACAAAGACATACAGTAAAGTGTTTACCTTTATGGTGATCCTTGATTATAATGTATTTATTTGCTTAAAAAATACTGGATGGTAAGAGAAAAAACTTAAAAGATGAGAAGCTCTTGTGAGTCAGAGATAATGGTCACTTTAAAAGGATAACAACATTGAAGTCGGTGAAAACTAGATATATTGGGGAAATAATTTGAAGGAAGAGGAATTACAACTTCCTGATGAATTAGTGAGCTGTTCTGAGAGAGGTAAAAAGTCATTAAAATAACTGCTAGGTTTGAGGCCTGAGAGGAAGAAAACAAGGAAAAGATGGTCTAGGTATTGGATGCAGGTTAAAAGGTGAATACAGTGTGGAGGGGTGATTTATAAGGAGAATGTACCATGTGAAGTTCCTAATGTTCTTGGATACGTTCCCATTGGTCCCCAAAATTCTATTCAGGCTCAATCTTGGCCATTTGAGTTTTAAAAATTCTACTTCAGCAGAGGCTGGGTGAAAGAAGATATTTCTTGAATCATTCTCCTGGGCTGCTAAGTAGAATTTAAATAATGTAGCATTGGATTTTAGGAAGTCATTCTCCTACTTGAGATAGTCCAGAGCAAAGGAACACAGCTAGTTGCCACAGGTGAAACAAGACCACTGAAGAGCAGAAAGAACAGGGTTACCATGTCCAGAAAATGAAATCAGACACTTCAGAGAATGGTTATCAACATAAATAAGAAGCTTCAACAACGTAATAGGAAAAAATCAAATAATAAGATTAAGAAAATGGGCAAACAATATAAACAGACATTTCTCAAAAGAAGACAAACAAGTAAAAACAGTTATATGAAAGAATGTTTAACATCCTTAGTCATTAGAGAAATGCAAATCAAAACTGCAGTGAAGTATTGTTATCTCAGTTAAAATGGTTTTTATCAAAAAGGCAGTAACAAATGCTGGTAAGGATGCAGGGAAAGAGGAAACCTCTTCTACTGTTGGCAGGAATGTGAATTAGTCCAACTACTATGGACAACCATAGGGAGGTTCCTCAAAATACTAAAAATAGAACACCTACCCTGTGACCCAGCAGTCTCACTACTAGATATGTATATATATCCGAAGAAGAGGAATTTAGTATATAGGAAAGATGCCTGCACTTCCATGTATATTACAACAGCCAAGATTTAGCATCAACCTAAGTGTCCATCAGGAAATTGTGGTACATATACACAGTGAAATACCCACATACATAATATGAAAATTATTTGCTGCTATTTGCAACAAAATGGATAGAACTGGAGAGCATTATGTATGTGAAATAAGCCAGGCACAGAAGACAAATCTCACATTTGCATTCATGGAGACAGAGTGGTAGAGGTAATGGTTGCCAGTGGCTAGGAAGGAGGCTTAATGGGTATAAAAATACAGTTAGATAAAATGAACACTATTTCATAGCACAACAAAGTGTCACTAATCAACAATGAGTTGGTATATACTTTAAAATAACTAAAAGTGTGGAATTGGAAGGTTGCTAACACAAATGAAAAATGCCTGAAGTGATGGCCCAATTACCCAGAGTTGATTAATCCACATTGCATGCCTGTATCTAGATATCACATGTTTCCTATAAAGATATACAACTGTTATGTACCAATCGTAATTGAAAAGAAAAATAATAGTCATTCCTGGGAAGATGGGTTTTTTTTCTTTTAACCAATTTTCTGTTATACAAAATCTCTAGTTAACACAAATTCATATTATCTATGTGATTATAGTTTCATTGTGATCATTTCACAACTTTGTAGGATTATCTGGAAGCCTTCCCTTCTCTCTGCTGAAATTAAACAAAGCAATGTGGTGTCTTGTTAACTATAACAAGAAAAAGTTTGATTAGGTGTGGAGAATGATTTTTTTAAACTTCAAGTCAAGATTAGAACAGGTGGACTCTTTGAAAGAGTTCCCACCCTTTCAGATTATTTCCTAATTTTTAACTTCACGGCTAAGTCTGTAAGACAAAAATAACCAGAACCTTGAAAGGCAACTCCATCCAGTGTATTTGTTTTTCAACCTGGCCCATAACCAATCTATCCAGATGCTTCACAGCCGACTTAATCCAGATGGTTCTTGGAAACAGCCAAATTGAGCATTTTAGATGTGCTGTAAATTTGAATACTGTAAATCTCATACTCTTTACTAAATAGGAAATCTGAGATACCAATTACAGAAGGTCAGAGATCACAAGAATTAAGAGGGTAAGGGGTTAAAAAAAAAAAAGTCAAGTGGTGAGCAGCTGTGACTTTTAGTGGTAAAGCAATGCCCCAGCCTTCAATTGAGTTCAGGTGTTCAACACAGTCTCCTCATTAATGTCTATACGATTTTATAAAAAGAAAGGTTTTGAAATTTTACACTGTCTAAACAAAAAAAAATCTCTCAGGACACATACTTTCACTGTTCTTATTTAAGGAGCAATTTCCGAAAAGAAAGAAGAGAATGTATAAAACACTTGATTATCTTAACAGCCTGTAAGAAATATTTGGGTGCACATTCAGTCACAAGGATTGTTTCAGTAATTGCCAAGGGGATCTTCATAAAATCTCTTCCTAGGCCAGTTTTGTCAAGAGTTTTTCCCACACTTTCTTCTAGAATTTTTATCATTTCTGGTCTTTTTTATTTATTTATTTTATTGAATGGTAACTGTGTACATTGATGCACTTCAGGGGTATAGTGTGGTGTTTTCACACACAATCCGAGACACTTCCATCAAACTGGTTAACATAGCCTTCATGTAACTTTCTTAGTTATTGTGTTAAAATGTTCATATTCTACTCATAGAAAGATTCATTTCAGGTCTTAAATTTAAATGTTATATCCATTGAGAGTCAATTTTTACAAGTAGTGAGAGGTCCAGTTTTAGTCTTCTACATGTGGCTAACCAGTTCTCTCAGCACCATTTATTAAATAGGGTTTCTTTTCCCCAGTGAATGCTTTTGTTTGGTTTATTGAAGATCAGATGATGATTTGTGACTTATTTCCTCTTAAGGCTCTCTCTTGTATTCCATAGATATGCATCTCTATTTTTGTGCCAGGACCATGCTATTTTGATCACTTTCAACTTGTAGTATAACCTGAAGTCTGGTAAAATGATGCCTCCAGATTTGTTTTCATTTCATTGAATTGCATTGGCCATTTAGGTTTTCTTCTGGTTCCATGAGAAGCATACTATTTTTTCAAGTTCTTCAAAGTACAACATTGGTGCTTTTAATGGGTATTGGGGGTCTTTGCATGTGAACCCTAACCTGGTTTGAAAGCCAGATGGGAAATCTTCTCTGAAAATAAATAACTCATGCCAGTTTCAAATATAATGTCTGAGAATATCTGGAGAAGGTTTACATTAACTCAGGCCGAGGAAACCAGAGAAAATATAGCCTCTCTCTGGCCTCTTCAGAAGGCTTTTCTTGATTTCTAACAAAGGTGCATTTGTAAGATGTAAAAATGCCAAAAGACAGGGTTGAAAGAATCCCAAGTCCTAGGGAAGACTATATAGAGCAGCAGTTCTTAACCTGTGGGTAGTGACCTACAGGAACTTTATTAAAGGGCTGGCCAAGGCATTAGGAAGGCTGAGAACCACTGGTATAGAGAGAGAGGTTGGATAAACAGCAGGGGGTTGGTAACTGACTAAACAGACAATGAGATGGTGTATTTTGGAAGGGGAAGGGAGAAGTAAGTTCTATCCCTGCAGGGGAAATAAACAACCAGGTTTTCTAATCTAACTACATATCAAAAATTCAAAGAGTTTAATCCCTCCCATCTGTTGACTCTCCAAAGCTTAGGCTTTGTCCAGCTTACTTGGACCCTCCAGTTTGGGGAAGGGAGAAGTAAGTTCTATCCCTGCAGGGGAAATAAACAACCAGGTTTTCTAATCTAATTACATATCAAAAATTCAAAGAGTTTAATCCCTCCCATCTGTTGACTCTCCAAAGCTTAGGCTTTGTCCAGCCTACTTGGACCCTCCAGTTTCTTTTCATCTTCTGTGGTTTTGACAAACCCCCAGGGATTGTCCATCTCTGGGCTTTCCCCAGAATCCGCTAGGACTGAGGTGGCACACACCATTGAGAAGTCAACCCATCTACCTCCCACAGATGGGGATTGCATTAAATCTGAAGATTGCTTTGGATAATATGCACATTTAACAATGTTGATTCTATCCAGCCATGAGCATGTATGTCCTTTCAGTTAACATCTCCTGCTATTTCTTTTCTCAAGGTTTTGTAGTTCTCTCTAGAGTAGAGATCCTTCATGTCCTTTGTTTGGTAAATGCCCAGGCATTTCATTTTCTTTGAAGCTACTGTGAAGAGTATTGTGTCTTTGATTGGATTCTTGGTTTGTTTGTTGTTGGCTTATATGAAGGATACTGTTTTGCAGACATTGATTTTTTTTATCCTGAGATTTTACTGTGTTTTTTGATCACTTCCAGGAGCGTCATGGTTGAGTCTCTGAGGGTTTATAAGTTAAAAAATTATATAGTTAGCAGAAAGAGAGAGTTTGTTCTCCTCTGTCTCCATTAAATACGCTGGATATTCATCTCTTGTGTGATTCTAACACTGTGACACTTATAATACATGTTGAGCAGTAGTGGCAAAAATGGATATCCTTGTCCGGTTCCAATGCTAAGTTGAAATGCTTTCAGTTTTACTCCATTCAGTATGATTTTGTCTGTGTAGATGGCCTAGATCTGTTTAAGAAATGTATCATCTATGCCTGTTTTCTGAAGTGTTCTTATAGGAAGAAAGGAATCCTAAATATTGTAGAATGTAGCAATATCAAAAATAAATAAATGAAGCATGATCAAGCTAAAAAACTTTTGCACAAGTCAGGGCCCAACAACTGAAGCAAACAGCCTTCAGAGAGGGAGAAGATATTTGCCTGCTATGAATCTGACAACAGACTGGTAACTAGAATCTATAGAGAACTCAAACTAATCAACAAGAGCAAACAATACCATTTACAAGTGGGCAAGAGACATTAACAGATCCCTCTTGGAAGAAAACAGATGGACTGCATGAAAAAATGCATATCATTCTTAGTCATCAGAGAAATGTAAATCAAAGCCACTCTGAGGTAATCACTTAACTGGGGTGAGAATAGCCTACATCACAAAATCCCTAAGCTGCTGATATTGGTATAGATGTGAGAGAAGGGAACACTTCTACACTGCTGGTGGGACTTCAAACTAATACTGCTTCTATGGAAGGAAGTATGGAGAATCCTCAAAGAGCTAAAAGTAAACCTTCCATTTGATCCTGCAATCCCATTACTAGGAACCTACCCAAAAGAAAAAACAAATCACTTTACTGTAAGAACATTTGAACTAGAATGTTCATTGCAGCTCAAATTACAATCATCAAGATGTGGAATCAACTAAAATGCCCATCAACATATAAATGGATTAATAAACTGTGATATGTGCATACCATTGAATTCTGTTTAGCCATAAAAAAGATGGAGACTTTATATCTTTTGCATTTACCTGGATGGAGTTGAAGCATATTCCTCTAAAATTCAAATGGGGGAGAAGGATGAGGGTGATTGTTAAGCTCTCACCTAAGGTGCACAGTGTAAGGGAATACAGCATACCCCTTGGGTGAAGGGCTCAACTACAACTTAAACTTTACATACTAATCTGAAATTTAAGAAAAAAAAAAAAAACTGGATATCTTTGGCATCTAAAAGAATTTTTTAAAAAAGGAGTAAAATAAGCAGACAAAATTAGGTTTAATTATGTATAATAATTTACTGAATTATCATAATTTAAATATGTAAAATGTGAAAAGTATTAATATAAAAGTTTGTTTTCTTATAACTGCTCTAAACATTTGTCATTTGTTCCCAATGTATCAAAATAAAAAAATAACTTTGCCAACTATCTTATTTAGAAAACACTTATCCAAGTTGGATAGAACACATTTCATTCCACAGTTTTGGGATTAGGCTTATAGACAGTGTAACTAGAATTCATGATATTCTATATCCTGTCCTTCAGGTCTCTCTCTCTCTCTTTCTGGTGTGTAGGATGCTTTTCTGCATGGTGGGTGGCCTGGCCCCAGTGGCTAATTTAATCTTACAGATAATCTAGTGATAGAAACCTTACTTTGTGTGTGTGTATTGAGCAAATATATTCTGTGTATCTATATGTATATCTATCTATACACACAGAGAGAGAGGATATATATATATATATCCATATATACTTATATAAAATCTCCTAGTGATAGAGATCTTTGTGGGTTTGTAAAATTACTTAATAAGTGAGTTTAAAAATTAGAAATCTCAGAAATGAGGCCAATAATATAGACAGATAAACTACTTGGGAGTCTGAGGCAAGAGAATCACTTAAGCCCAAGAGTTTGAGGTTGCTATGAGCTGTGATGCCATTGCACTCTACCAAGGGCAGCATATTGAAACTCTGTCTCAAAAAAAAAGAAAAGATGGACAGTAGGCTGGGGAACTGAGTAGAAGTCAGAGTACATACTGGGCTCATTATGTTTCTAACTGGTTTCCATGGTGCTAAAAGGACCAAAACATATGCCACAATGGGTTCAAGGTTGCAACTAATCTAGAGGTGGTTTCAGATGCCCTATAAAGAAGCCCTGTGATGGGCTGCTGTCACTCTGCTCAACCTCTCTTCAGCAGAAGTTCTGTTTCCATAAGAAGAGCAATGCTAGAGACAAAATAACTCAGGTTACAAAAAACTCTCCTGTGAGAATCATTCAGAACTGGGTCCATCTACTGATTCTTATCAGTTAACTCCGTACCTTGGGACAGAGTGCTTTACTTCTCCAAGTGTCCATTATCTTCTCTACAAAAGATTTGGTTATGAAGATTAAGATACTGATAAAGTATTTGTACAGTGTTTTGCATCTAGTAAGTGTTACCTATTTTCTACTGTATTCAATGGAATAAAAAATAAAGGAGAAGTAAATCAAAGAATTACTGATATTTTTTCAGTTTTTAGTGTTTCCTTATACTTCCTTCAAGTAGGGCAGTGAATAGAATTGTATTGAGAGCCACTAGTCAGCATGCAGCTTTCTGAACACTCACTGTCTGTAATTTGTTTGAAATGCTCTATTTCGCTAGACCAAAATTGACAAAAAACAGTTGTCTTAAAATTTCATGGGCCCACAGATATGAGATGATTAAATCCCACTGTGGATTCACGCTTAGCTCTTTGACTTTGTGAATTTAACAACTTTTGGTCGAGGACCACTGGATTGAGGCTGATAGTACAGAGATGGCACAACTATAAAAAGCTTCTGTCCTGAGGCAGAGTTCAATCCTGTCCACTAGATATGGTTCCTATTTAACCCATGTTGCCCCCAATTCTAAATTCTGTACTTCTTCTTCTGCCTGTCTGGAATCTGTCTTCTTGCCTGGATTTGGACGCATGTAACATGTTAACTAGATACATTTCTTTATCATAACTCTGTTCCTTGTTATCAACCTTTCCAGAAAGGTCAATCAAATTTTAACAAACCACATATACTGAAAACAATTGGAAGACTCATACAAGGCAATGTTTGTTAACCTTTTATATCTCTAATGGCACATATGTAATGGTCCATTCACTAAGAGAAGCTCTTAGATCCAGAAAATACCAGTTCACATAGGGAGAGAGAAAGGAAATTATTATTCAGGACCTGGTGTTCTTATTGTAAGTTTGGTGCTATTTCTATTTCACCATTGTGCCCAAATGTTTTGAACTGAGAAATTAGGATCCAAACAACATGCGTGTGAGGGGAGAATCGGAGAAGTTCTGTGCAGAAATGAGGCTCAAAGACAGAATAAACAAGGGATGGACTCGGAGGGGTAATGAGGGCATTAGCAACTAGGTCGAGCCTCACGTATCCTAGTTTAAGAATGAAAACTCAGACCTTGCATTTTGAGGCAGAAAATCCTAAGTCTGTCATTTGAAATTCTTTTCATCTTTACGAGAGTGACGGTATTTTTCTAGCACAGAATGCTTTTCTGCGTGGTGGGTGGCCTGGCCCCGATGGCTAATTTAATCTTTCACTGAATATATTTCCTCAAATACAATATCTTTGTTGACAGTTATTAAACGCCTGGTTGACTACAGACATCAAAGAACTGAGGAACACACATTAGGTGCCCCAGATTCATTTAGCAATCAAAGATAACTGCTGAATAAAGAACGACCAGTTTTATTTTCAGGACAGATGACCATTTACTATCCAAATTGAAATTCCTGCATTTGTCTTCCTCATCAGCTTGCCAGGACACTCCAGAGGTACTCCAGGCCTTGCAGAGGCTGGCTTTTCAATTCTTACTGCTGCCTCACGGTCAGTCCTTTTTGATGCCAAAGCCCATTTTCCTCCCTCACGGCTTTCTTCTTCTACTGAGCATTTGATTTTCCTTGTCATTCTAGCTTGCGTGGCATCTGTTACATACATGAGAAATTCACGGGTGCTAAGAAAACCTGGATAAAGAGAATTTGCTAATGGTGGGAACCTGTCCCCTTCTCGTTTCCTTTTCCTGATCTTAACAGAGTGATAGCAGCTCTGGGCAACCAGGGACCGGGCAAGTTCCCATAAAACCATGCTCTGTGCTCTGATGCTCATGGTCTTCTGAGTTTAAGAAGGGCTGGGAGGTCTGCACTCCCAATCTCCCCCTTCACTTCTTTCTTTAGGCTTTCTTGTCCTCAGTATTTTACAGAAGGTAAAATTTTATAGATCTTGATCCTAAAGGACAATGTGTATTAAGCAGAGGAACAATCACAAATACCTGCGAAGCTGTGTCAAGTAGCAAAAATATGAAAAGAGTTTAGAGCTGGCAGAGCCAGTGGTGAACAGGGAGCAGGAGAGTACATGCCCTGGCTAAAGGCAAGCTCATTGTTCTCCATCATCTTTTTTTTTTCTTAAGTATCATTCTTTTAAGTCAAATTTAAAAGATCTGTGGGCCAAATTGTGTCCGGGGCTTCTACTTGTAACTTATTGTGTGCTTTACAATTTGCAAGGCAGAATCTTAGTAATGTGCATTTGATTGCCAGGACAGGACAGGCAGTCCCTGGGTTACAAATGAGATAGGTTCTGTATGTTTGTTCTGAAGTTGAATGTGTACGTAAGTTGGAACAGGTACATTTACCTATTACCTGTAATCGCCTCCATTCACAAGTGTGAGTCACTCAGCTGTTTGTAACTCAGGGACTGCCTGTAATGTTTAGTTCTCTTAAATCAATGAGAGACCTTAGCAAACAGAGTTAAAGGAGGTAGGGAAGGTTACGGCTCAAATCCCAGCCTTTTGTCTGCAACTCCAGAGCTCTCCTCCTTACTCTATGCCTGTCTCTCTTCCTCTGTTCTTTTTCTTCCCCTATAATCTAGCTTTTCCTTTTATTCTATTCTTCCTTTATTCTTCCAGGGATACTACAGTGATGCCCAGTCTAGCCAGAGCTTTGCTGAGACCCTAACCATTTTTTCTTTCCCTTAAAGATTTTTTATTCCCGCTGTGACATTTTAGAATGCCTGTTAATGTGTTTGCCTATCAGCAAAGTGACTTTAGGTCAGTGATCAGATATGCTAGGAGTCTTAGGCATCACAGTCCTGAATATCCTATGTCAACTATTTTTGAAGAAAGAATTGAAATAGTTATTTTTAAAGTGAATAATACACAGTATACTTATGTCATCTGACAATAATCTGAAAAGCATTCTAATTTCTTTTAAGAAACGGGACAAACTTCGTGGGCTGATAAACCTGGGATCAGTGCTTTCAAGTTATGTGTGATAACTTTGAACGCTAGTGCTTTCAACTGCTTGCATCTCAGTTTCCCCAGCCATAAAATGGGTGGTAATAGCAGCTAAGTTATTGTTCTAAGGACAAAGTGAGATAATGGCAGGAAGGCACTGGCGCAAGTACGTTAAGTCTTTGGTGGGTGCAGAGGGAGGCTTCAAGGCCAGGTCTGTCAGACTAATTCCTGTCACCTTGCTTTTCCACTGCTTTCCCTCCAACCTTGGAGTCAATTAGATACAGAAGCTCCTCTCCTCTTCATTACAGTCCACAATTAGCCCCCATATAACTTGCTATTTGTTCTCTGACACTGAAATTTGACTCCAAAAGGTATGAATACACAATTGTGCATAGTATAAGAGAAAGGAAGGCTCCATTTGTTACAATGTATACTAGGATGTTTGCTCAAAAGATGGTGCTCACCAAATGAATGCTAGGGTCACCATGAGACAAGCAGGACGGTCAAAGACAACAGCAGAGGAAAGTTGTCCTTGGAGGAGCGCAAGACCCATCTGAAGTGGTATTTGAAAGGAGAGAATGTTGTGAGAGAACAATGACAATGGAGGTGTGAATACGCAACAGAGCCTCCAACATACCTGAAAATTGCACACATTCATGGTATGTTCGAGATGCGTGGTGCTATGTGTGACATGTGTGACATGTGACAAGGGAAGATGCAGGAGGCCATGCACGGGTACACCCCTACCACAGAAGTCTGCTGGACAGTGTGCACGCAAGACAGGAGTTAGCAAAATGCAAAGTTCTCATCCTAAGATAATAACATGCACTGAGACGTGAGAGCTTACCTCAACAATGAAAGCCACAACAGTGGACAGGATGAAGAGGTGCAGTGAGTTGCCCTCATATGCTCTTAACACCCTTGACTTTTACTTATGGGGAAACTTAAAGGACATGGTGTACTGTAGAAAACCAGCTACATTGGCAGTACTTCACAAAGAAATTGAAATGGCATGTTCAGTGATACAAGTGTACATTTTGGTGAATGTTGCTCAAGCAGGAGTTCATCATGAACACCATACCACTTCCAAATGGTCTTCCACTCCTCCAATGGAGGACTTTGCTGCCACCATTGTCTTTGACCATCCTGCTTGTTACATGGGTGACCCTAGCATTCATTTGATGAGCACCATCTTTTGAGCAAACATCATATTACACATTGCTACCCTAATTCAATTCAACTTTGAAAAGTTAATACATAAATAACATCTTTAAAGGATGGATACTGATGGTAACCACTTTGAGGTCCTCTTCATTGCAGAAATCAAATGTGACTTTTATTCATCTTTTGTTATCAGTATGTGTTGAGTTTTACAGTTTTAATATAGCTTTTTTCCTTTCTTAAAATGTGTTTACATTTTTGGCACCTTCTTTATATAGCCAATTTTCTAATTGATGTTATTCTCTTTTTTTTTATTAAATCATAGCTGTGTACATTAATGCAATCATGGGGTACAGCATGGTGTTTTCATATACAATTTGAAATATTTTCCTCAAACTGTTTAACATAGCATTCATGTCATTTTCTTAGTTATTGTGTTAAGACATTTATATTCTACTTTTAGAAAGAATCACTTGTACCCTTATTCTCCCTCTTTTTAAGGTAATTTGTAATCTCTTCTTACTCAACCCCTTTAGTTTTTTTAAACTTCTTCTGAAAAGCAAAATGTTTTCCCTAGCTTAGAGTGAGACAGGAGTCTATAAACACAGATCTTGGAAAATTTCAAAGGAAAGAAGGGATGTGATTGAACTGTAAAGTTATAAGGAATATTAGAAAAAATGTAAGCCAGCACTGTGAAAGAACAGCTGAGAAGGGAGAGGGGGGAGTATTATTGATTGAAGTCAATTTTCAGCAGAATGATAACAAGGAAAGAAATAAGTTGGCGTAATAAGAGTAAGAAATGACCCAGATAATAGTATGTCAGAGTGTGACCTCTTTTGGTAGTATAGGAATATATTAAATCAATCAGTTAACAAATAAGTGCACAGACATGACTTCCAGGAGTGGGTGATGGTTTTCTGGATAGATGTGGCCAAGGTCATTGTTCCCATTGTGAATAAAGCCAATAAAATCACTTCTTGACTGGAATCTAACAGGCTGACCTACCCAGAGAAGGACCTGGGAGAGTCTTCTGATTCACAGCAGCTCCTTTCAACTCACAAGCCCTATCCTGCAAACCCTTCTTAAATTTCAGAGAGGGAGGCACAGATGGGGATAGATGTGTGCTTCCAAAGGAAATTTCCATCATACCAATGCTTCCCTTTAAGGCAGACGCTAAGGTAAGGAGACCACCTATTTCTAGCCATTCCTCCTGAGATGATTATTTTTCAAGGCATCCGCTAATGTTACTTAGTGCTCTATTCCTGCTTCTTGAGTTCGTAAGTTGTTGTATGCCTCCTGCCTTACCTGGCAGGTAAGGTGGGATCCCAGCTTGGGTGACCCCTTGTTTCTACCCTTAGTTAGGAAGTTCTAGTCACTCAGCTCTAAGATAGAGGTACAACTGTCATTTTACTAACTGTGAGACATTTGGCAAGATATTTTACTTCTCTTAAGTCCCAATTTCATGACCTAGAGAATGGGGGTTAGATTATTTAAGTTTTAAATATTAGAAAAGCTAACATTTAGGAAATCTTTATTACTGGTTAGCATACTTTGAGTGCCGAATGGGTAATAAATTTGCTTGAAACCTAGTCAGGAAATATCTTATAAAAGTTAGTTGTAACCCTTAAAAGCTTATTTCCTGTGAGGAGGAAAAAACTTACTTACTTTGAGTAATAACCTAGAACTGATGTACTCTGAGTGGAACAGTGAATAAGAACAGCAATGAAGTTGTTGACCTTAAGATGTGGGCAGTATATATATCCATGCCCTGTTGGACTACAGACTAGTTTTTCTTTTTCAACTTTTGGAGTTAGAAAATGAGAAGGCTAGAAAATTTGTAAAGGCTATGTCATTACAAATTTATCTTAAAAAATCCCAGAATCAGGATGTCAAAGATCCTTGAATATGCTCACGCAGGACAGCTTTAAGAGTACCCTGTCTATTCAAACGCAGTACTTGACGTTTCCCCCACACTAACCCATTTTCTGTTTCTGCCGATGTATCTCAGACAGCAGGTGACTTCCTACCTCTCAAGGCTATTTTCATCTGAATTTGGATGGCTTGAACAGCTCTATTTAATTTCAATGTTAGAAAGACATTTCTGACTCCGTGCAATTTCCAGAAATGTAGTTCTTGTCACAAGGTACATAACAAATCTTTCCTTAGCAAGGTAGGCTCCTTATTTGATTCAAAGAGGGCATCACAGAGCTCAGAATCTTTTCTTTCCAGTTAAATAACCTGCGGTTGTTCAACTATACTCTGTGGGAAATGGCTTTAAGATCTTTCCTCCTCTTGGCGATTTTCCTCTCAAACACTCACTTGGTGATGCAGTGTCCTTCTTAAAAAACAGTGCCCAGGAAAATGCCATGTGCTTGTAACCTCAACTCTATACCTTCTGATCTTGTAAGCTTAATTACATGTCCAGTTGTTCTAGTCTTCACTCTACATAAGCTCCTGCCAGCTCATGTTGCTTTGGTCATCTATTTCCTAGGCATTATTTATATCTTTCAGTGAGTTTGATTGGAAATAATCTTAATTTGTTATGTTTTCCTCTACTAAGAAAATACTTGCTCATCTCAATAGAGACTATTTCTGCCCTGTGAAGAGTTTAGATTCTGTTCGTTTGGGTAAAGTACTGAAATTCCTATAGCTGTAAAATGAGCATAATGCTGAGATCTGAAGATTTACAACAGTGAGGTTGGTCAAAGAATATAAAATTTTGGTTACACAGGAGTAATAAATTCAAGAGTTCTATTTTATGTAATGGTGACTGCATTTAATAAGAATATATGCTGAAAAATTGCTAAAAGTAAATTTTAACTGAGGTCTCACCTCACACACATATGAAAGTATGAATGGCAATGTGTGTTGTTTAACTTGCTTTGGCCATGCCATAATGGGTATAGCCAACCAGAATGTCACATACCAAAAACACGCACAATTTTAATTTTTCATTTAAAAATAAATATTTCATATGGTATTATTAAAGTGAAGTATTATACACAACCATATCGTGTGAACATGTATATTTATAAATTCATACACATATGAAACCCTGTTTTTCACAAGGAATCACAAACTAGTCCAGCAATGTGAAATAAAATAGTATTTGTAGTATTTTAGCTATGCCTAGCAAAGCTAAAAATACAACTTCAATCTCAATCTACATCAAGAATATTTTCAGAAGGCAACCTCCTCACTTAAAAGGATTCATATGTAGAGAAAGTAAAATCTTCTACAATCAAAGAGATGGCTCTGTTTTCTTCCAAAAACTTTTTAAAGCCCCCCCCCTTAAAGTTTTAAGAAAAAGAAAAGCTTCCAGGAGAAAAAAGGAAAGAATATGTATTTTGAAAACTGTAAGGTCAAAGAATGAATGTGAAGGAAATGGCTATAGTTATTTTAACCTTTGCAGGATGCTGAGGGCTTGACTTATTAGACTAAGGTTATTTTGCAGAGGGTGGTAACCAGTTTCTTCCTGGGCATGAAACAAGAGAAAATGAAAGCAAATGACTAGACACAATGTACTTCTGGGTTATATGGATCATAAAAAAAGAAAAATTATTTACTTGAGAGCTTGTAAGTTTTGCTTCTCTGGAAGTTGCTAACTTTGACCAACATCTCTCCAATCTTCCTAGCCATATAACCATTTTTTAAAGTAAAGTATTTCAAAATCCCTTACCTAAGCAAAATGAGGCTATTCTAATTTTATAACCAGTATTTTAGATGGAGGTTACCATTTCTTCTTCTAAAGGAGAGGAACATTATGAGAAATGACTATTAAATAAATAAAATCGTGATTAAAACTCTGAATGCAAGGATGATAGAAATGTTTCAGGGCTCATAGGAAACTTGTTGTGGGTAGTAAGGATGGGTTGCTCTGAACAATTCTTTCTATCCTTTAACATCCATAATAAATATAACAAAGCTTTTATATATAAAAGAGGTAAAAAAATTTTTTGTGGCATGAAACTGGGCAGATAGATATTTGGATTTGCACTGTACATGATCAAATCCGTTTCTCTTAGCTGAAATCACATGATCTCATACTAGGCTACTATTTCTTTAATCTCTTGCTTCATGAATGGTCTTCAGATAATATTGAAAACGCTGTAAAATTTCCGTGAGTATTTTTTTTTTAAAAAAACATGGCAATTTGCATAGGAGATTTAGCATGGAGGCTATTAACGTGAGGGGCACAGGAATGGTTGTAAGCTTTCTGAAGGAAAAAGAAATGATAGCAGGTGCTATGCCAACATTTTATGAGTTGGCAGTTATTTAAAGGGGGAGAGGTTCTATACAGGGAAGATAACATTTGGTAGTCATCCACATGTAGGTGGTATTTATATACTAGAAACAGATTATATCATCAGGAAATGAGGATAGGCGAAGAAGAGAGGACCAGTGATTAAGACTTGGTTTATTGCCATATTTAAGGTTTGGAGGGAAGAGGAAGAAGTAGCACAGGGAGTTAAGTTAGAAGAGACAAAAGCAAACCTAGGAGGGAGTGGTGTCCTTGAAACCAAGTGAAAAAGGGTATTAAGAAGGATCTGACTCAATGTATCAAATGGTACTGATAAGTGAAGTAGGGTGAGGAAGGGGAGTGAATCACTGGGCTTAGCACATAGTGATGTTGAAATCAGAAATAGTGATCTTGAAAAGTTTTGTTACAAGTGTTAGGTAAAATCCTAGCTGGATGAGAAGCTTTGGAAAGTGTATTATAGAAGGTCCTTTCAGGAATTATACTGTTAATGAGAGCAGAGAAATAGGGAGGCCATGGAAGAGGAAAGCAAGCTAAAGTGAGTTTTGTTGTTAGTTTGCTTTCTGAAAATGAAAAGAATAATGTCATAATTATAATCTGATGAGAAAGATCCAGGAAAGAGAAAAAAAATTGATGTATGGAAGAATGCATAAAATTGGCAAAGTAATGACATTGAGAAGGGCAGAGGAAGTTGGAATCAGCACACAAGTAGAAGGATTCACAAGGCAGAAATGGAGGCAGAGCAAAGGAAAACATGCATTGCCTCAGAGTCAGATGCGGTGGCCTAGATTCCTGCTACCTCTGCCACTCTTAGTACCAACTTGATTGGGTTTTCAGAGGCTGAAATAAGTTGGTGTGTATAAAGTTTATAGAACATTTCCTGGCATACAGTAAAAGTTCAATAAGTAGTAGTTGCTATTATTCTTCTATTACTTGGTAATAAGTCACATTTTCAAAGACACATTTCGAAATAGGTTGAATTATCAGATTGCATGTATTCCAGCCTCGCGGAATCTGTTTATGCCTCCTCTGAACTTTGTCTATCAGGAAAATGAAGATATTGCTAGTCACTGTCCTGTAGAAGCTATCTGTGATAAGAGCTTGATTTTATAGTCCAATATTCCTACGAGGTATTATTGGGCTCATTCTAGGAATATTTATTTAAGATTCAGTAAATGTTCACTTTTTATGTATGTGAACTCATTTAAAATAGCCATGATTATTGTCCTCCTTTTATGGATAAAGGATTTGGAAGTTAGAAGGTTAAGGGCCATGCCTGAGGTGACATAGTTGGTGTGAGTCAGAGCCAGCCTGTGAACACGGGCGGTCTAACTTTACTGCCTCTCAAATTACTCTTATTGGTAAATACTTATAATTTGCATTACACTGTATTGGTAGCAAATATTATTACCTAAATATTCCAAATAGATAAAGATATTGAGAAAAATTAAATGAATCAAGTTGCGTCTTTAGCAAAGAAAACTGTGCACACATTAGTCGATATTAAGTGAAGCTCGTGGAGACTGCTAAAGAGGAAGAAGAAGAGGGAGTCATGGAACTTTCTCTAAGAGGAGTCTATGCCAGAAAGAAGAATTGTAGAATTACTAGACTGCAGCTTAATGTGGCAAACTAGGTTCTCTTCCAGAAACGTCTGAATGCCAATCATTTAATAAGTTGGTGACATTTAATCAAGAGCCAGAAATCTGCCCAATGGCCCAACACATGATAGTATTGGGGTAATGGTCTGGCTTTTTGCCTGGACTGTCCAACCTTAACTTGCAATTATCTCAGCTGGCTATCCCTTTGATCTTGGGAATTGTCAACAAGAAATAGCTATTTCTAACTTAAAATTTCACCTTTTGCTTCTATCATTTGTTATTAGTCAGTATGTTTATTCAGTTTCCAGTGTCTCAATGGACCCATTGGTTGGAAAGATGTTCACAACAATCTGGTCAATTAGGCAAAGTTGGCATTGCAGTACAGGGATTGTGAGACACACACAAATCCACTGGGCAGCTATAGACTAGGACCTGTATTTGTCAGTCATAGTCCCAATGAATAATGCTGAACCCCCTTGTCCTAATTTCACTTCACAGTGTTATAGGGAACATGATCATTTTAAAGTGCCATATAGAATTAGGTTTTTGTCAAAACCATGTCAGTATTTAATAGTATAAAGGGAACAATTCTGAATGGGCACGCTTAAGAAACATAAAATGTATGCATTAATAATGCAAGACAAGCCTAGATATTTACTGGAAAACAGATCTGGTTAAAATCAATTATATCTCTTTGGCATACAAAAAAAAGCCTACTATGGTTTGGAGAATGAGCAGCTTAATTTTATTTTACTTTTAACTTATGATTTTCATCCACCTTCTTAATGAATACCCTAAAATAAAAGCAGAGCTAAAAGTTTGAGAAAATTCCAAAAATACAAAACAGTGGAATCCCACTTCTAAGATGAGTCAGTTTCTTATTTGTTTT
>CAUYQV010057175.1:0-52773 GCA_963574575.1 Galagoides demidoff | reverse complement strand
CTTCTTAGCAAAGTATCTCAGGAATGGAAGAAAAAGTATCCAATGTACACAGCCCGCTTATGAAACTAATCTATAGCTCTCAAACGAAAGATACAACTTAATTCTAGCCCAAGAATATGGGGAGGGGGTGAGGAAGGGGAGGGGAGAAGGGCGGTTGGGTGGTGGGAGGGTGACCGGAAAGATCACCTATATATCTGTCTAACAAGGGTACAAGTGAACGATTCTAGAACTAGAATATGGATGTTTTGATATAATGACTAAGCAAATGACATGAAAACTATGTTAACTGGCTTGATGGAAGTGTTTCAAATTGTATATGAAAACAGTACAATGTACCCCATGTTTGCATTAATGTATACAGCTATCAATTAATAAAAAAAAAAGAGTCTGAGGTCAAAAGGTGTCAGGACATTGGAATGGGTTGGCTATTTATTATTCCCTTCAATAAGGAACTGCTAAAAAGGATGTTTCTGTCGAAACTGGGCTGTTTGAAAGCAGAAGGGAACAGCAGGTGAGTAAAAGAGGCTCCTTTCACTTGCAGCAAGATTCCAAGAGTGCAGAGACTTCAGTGGTCTCTTTCCTTAATTGAAAAAGCAAATTCTGTGATAGGGTGGGTGGGGTTCCTGGAGGAACTGGAATAAAGAGGAGCCCCTCATCTTGAAACAACAGGCCCAGGGCCCGTGTAGACCTTCCCCATCACTGGAGGCTTCAAGGTAGCCCAGGCCAGGAAGCTGCATCCCTGGGGAATGGACACTCCTGGAGGGTCATGGTGAAGAACAGAGTTCCTTCCACTGTGAAATTGGTTACCACTGCTCAGTGGAGTCCTCCCAAGTCTCCCAGAGGTAGGACCCATAGGAGGACAGGAAGAACTTGCTCCTCTGCTGGCAAATTAGCTGATTACAACTGGAATAGCATCCCATTTTCTTAATAGGAATTTTGCAAACATATACAGGTACTCTTCATGATGGACTTTGATGAGCGTGTTCTAGTAAACCTATCATAAGTTGAAAATGCATTTGATACACCTAACCCGCCTCAGCCTAGCCTACCTGAAACGTGCCCAGAACACTTACATTAGCAGTGTTGGGCAGTCATCTAACATGCAGCCTACAAGGCTGAACAATTAAGTTCGTGAACTCTTCCTAGAAAAAGTGCTACATACCTCACTGCTGAGTATGACTATGGTCACCAGATGGCCAACAGGAGTATTTTATAATAAAGTTCTGAATAGTTTCTGTAGTTTATTGAATACAGTGCAGTGTGGAATTGGTTCTGTGCCCTGGGGATGCCCCAGTCGCTGCTGCTGCCTGGCACCATGAGAGAGTATAATACCATATATCACTGGCCTGGGCAAAGATCAAGACTCAAAGTCACAATTTCTACTGAATGTGTATCACTCTCGCACCATCATAAAAATCTTGAGTTGGACCATCGTCAGGTTGGGGACTGTCTGCACAGAGTGGTTAAATGTGTTAGTCCATCATAGGCGGCAGGAGCAGGGTCTGTCCGGTAAGTTTCTCAACTGTATCCTTGTTGAGCTATTGCTTTTTGTTTATTCAACACATACTTTTTGAGCACCAGTGGCAGATGCTTTTCTAGATCCTAGGGTGATAATAATGAAAAAAACAACAGAATAACCACAAATAATTCTTGCTCTTAGGGAGTCATTCCCATATCAGGCAGTTGGCCAGGTCCAAATCTAGGAATTTCTCTTATCACTCAGCCCTTCTGTCAAGGATCCCCTCCTAAATTCATCCCAAATTTGCCCACTCCTCACCTCTTCCACTGCTTCAACCAGAGCCCAGACATCAGTCACTGCTGCAGTTTGTTAACTGGTCTGTGTGCCCTTAGCATTCCCCCCCAGCCCACTTAGCACATGGAGATCACAGTGGACCTTTCAATACAATAATCAGCTCATATACTGTTAAACCTAATAGATCTGCGGAGAGAAAAAAAGTCTAAATAGTTGTGTGTATCTCAACAATACAATGAGTGTCGTTAGCCATAGGAGATGAATATGTGTTTGTGAGACTCTCTTTGTGTACCTAGCATTGTTTTTGTTTTTTTCTGACAATGGAAAGCCTCAGAGTGACATATCCAATTACAGAATTTGCTGTCTCAAAAGAAAAAAAGATCAGTTCAAGCATATAAGCTGCCTCCAGTAGCTTCTCAGAGCAAGCAGACGTAAACCCTAAACCTAAACCTCTTACCTCATCTGTAAGATCCTGGTGTCTGCATGGCCCACTTCACCTCCTCTGGCTCTGCCTCCTCTTGATATGCTCTCACTCAGCTTCCCCCTGCCCCGCAGACTCACCGAGCTGCTGTGCATCTCCAGGCCTTTACACGTGCTGCTCCTTCGTTCTGGACATTCTTCTCCCAGGTCTTTGTGAGCCTGCCCCTCTTTCTATTGTTCAAATGCAACAGGATGTTCATGGGACTTTTCCTGTGGGGAATTCCAGCTACACCCCAGAGGTGAGGACAAAGGGGCTCTAAGCATGCCACCCTATCAAGAGAGCAACCACCAAGTCACCAGATTCCCCTCCTAGAGGGCTTACTAAATGGGGTCAGATCCACCCCTGTCAGGCCTCCCTCATCCCTCCTCCCAGTCTCCTTGAGATGACTGGGAGGAGAAAAAAGAGGAGAGTCAAGGTGAGACTCTTCTGCCTTATGGGGAGTGCAGTATTTGTGATGAAAAGTGACTCCCCCCTCTATGTCAACTACTGGGGAAAGTCCAAAGAATCAGCCATGGGGGGTCCCTGAAATTAGTATGCTGTTCCCAAGTTGAATATTATTTTCTAGTTTGCCTCGAACTTGTCTTAGTAAGGTTAGAAGTAATTGGCATAGTTCAAGGTAACAATAGGGGGGTACAGGGGGAGCTTCCTGTACCCCTAAAGTTGCCCTAGAAAGGAGAATTTCTGGTAGGGCTCAGTGGACATTGCAGGAGGTAACTGGCCTTGGGCCCACAGGTACTCCAGAGGACTAGTTCAACATTTATTTTATTTTTAATAATTTTTTTTTTTTTTTTTTTTTGGCTGGGGCTGGGTTTGAACCCGCCACCCTCAGCATATGGGGCTGGCACCCTACTTCTTGAGCCACAGGCGCCGCCCTAGTTCAACATTTAAATGTCCACCTCAGTGAGGGTGTCAATGGCCAGTGTTAGCTAGAAAAGCAGTAACGGCCAACCCAGAAAGGACTGCAGCTGGGGCCAGATGAGCAGAGACTCCTGTTGAGTTTCTTCTCCTTGGCCCACCTGAAATATGTGGGAAGACCTTGGCCTGGAAGAAGGAAAGGGAGGAACATCTCAGACCCCAAACACCCTCCTTTCCCATCTTTGTTTCTAGAAGTCAGGATCCCAGCTCAAGAGTGCTCTGTGTAAGGGCGAGGGAAGGGAGAAGAGGTTTAAATGGAGTTCAAGATAGAAGTCTTAAAGTAGATTGGATTTTAATGACCAGGAAGTTAAGGAATCTCCTTATTTCTGTCCTGGGTCTGTTTCTCCTCACCCCTCTCCACCGCTGGGACCCCACCTCTGCAGGATGTGCTTCTCAAGCTGCTGGGTCAGCTGATGCCTGGCTTTGTGGTCAAATGCAGGCTCAGGGACCAGAAACCAAGAGGAAGGGAAGAATCAAGGTACTCATCATCTGCTCTCTGTCTCCAGGGGAGTTCTGACTGTGGCTCTTCCTCTTTTATGCTTTGCATGGCCCGACTCTCAGTCCCTGATCCCAGCCCCTGGGCTCTGCTCATGCTTCCTCCTCCATTTGCCCCTCTTAGGGTAATACCTGGACAGTCTTACTGTTTTCTGTTCAGTTGCTGGGCTTTTCCATCCCTCATGTAACTAATTGTCTGCATCTAATTCCCTCTGTTTCAAAAACTCCAAGTGCTGTTTGTCTTTTGAATAGACCTTAACTACTGTACTTCCCCAGAGGTCTATAAGGATGTGTGTAATTAGGGACTATGCTGGAGAGATGGCACGGGTGGGACAGCAATTGCAAGAAATCAAAGCTTCCTATGTATACCTTAATCAAGACATTTTCACAAACCAATGACAAACATCTCAACTCAAACGTCGTCTTTTCCAGAAGGGTCTCTCCATGCCAGCAAAGGCAGCACACACCTCTTCTAGCCACAGATATAACCCCATCACCTTCGTCTGTCTTCCTTTGGCAATCTTCAGTACCTGAACTGGTCTTCTCTATTTGTTTGTGTGTTTATTATCTCTCTCTCCCCACTGGAATATAAGACCCTGGAGGACAGTTACTCTATCTTCTTCTGTCCTATGTGCTCAATAGAGAATTGATAATTGACTGACCAGCATCAGGACCTGATTGAGTGGATTGTGTATCACCCACAGACCCTTGACTTGCAGCCAGATGTAATAGCTGGATGCCATTTAGGTTGTCAGCACTTAAGGAGGAGGTGAGTGCCTTTTTTGTGTACGTAAGTGAGAACATTCTTGTTTACATGGAAGAGTTTATGTTTAACACCCAAAGGGTAGGATAGAATAGGCATCTTTTCTTTTCACTTACTTGTTTTTTTTTTCTTTCTGTGTAGCAACCTCTTTTCTTTGAGGAACTATTCTTATCTCACCCATTAAACTGTCTACCTAAGAATGAAAAATTGGGGGAGGTAAGACTGTTTTTGATACACTCTTAAATTTCTCTTGTGATTAGGAAAATATTCAGATTTTTTTGCATCAATTTTAATCATCGTATTTTCATAGCACGTTATTATCCATTCTATCCAGATTTTAAAATTCACACTAGTAAATCATATATAGACCCTTTTACTTTTTTAGATGGCTTCTGCACCAGTGATCTATAGCTTTTCCATCCTAGTTTTGTATATGTGCACTTTTCTTTATTTGCCAGAAGTCTGCTTGGCAGACTTGCTAGAGGTCTCCTGATTTTTTGTTTGTTTTCAGATAACCAGTTTTTTTTTAATGTATTGATTTCACTGTGCTTTGTAAACTGGGGTTAATTCATTTTTGCTTTTTATCTTCACTAATTTTTTTCCCTGCTGACAGAAAATCAAAGATGTTAAAATATGTCATATCTATTCTTGCTGCTATGACAGAAGCCAAAAACGATATGGAACCATGTGGGGGACGGGGCCCTGGCTGGGAACTGATGGTAAGGATGGGGAGAGGCTGGACTGCCGAGGGGGAATGTAGTCGATGCCTCTTGTGTCACCCCTTTGGCCCATCTCTGGCTTTAGCTGTAGCTGAGATAGGCAGTCTGACTCAGCTCCTGTGGCTGGTGCTCCACCCCGAGACTCACGCCTCTCGTCTGCCTCCATTCTGTGCCATGGCCAGAACCTCCTAACACCAGAATATGGTGTTAGGAGACCATGGGCATCCCTCAACCAACGCACAGTGGTGGCCAGTGAACAGATAGACGCCTCAGTCTCCTGTCCATCAAGTAGCCACTTTGGGCAGATATTCTACGTACTTCTCGGGGTCCTGGAGGAATTGAGCTCCCCCTGCTAACAGCTATAAAGTGTCTCTCCATGGGCTTTTTCTCTTTCTGCATTTTTCTCTCCTCATTTTCTCAGTTCGGTTTCTCTCAGTCACTGGCGTCAAGTCCTCATCTCAGACTCTGCTTTGTGGGCCACCAAAACACACATCACCGCAGTCTGGGAAATGTTTGAGGTGAACTCAGAGTAGGATCAATGGCAGAACTTCTAAGTCAGCCTCTCTCCCACTTGTGGGGATGTTTTGAAGAAAGCCACAGTGCATGGGTGAACAGAAAATGCCATGCTATTCAAGAGCTGTGTCACTGGAGGCCAGGCAGTCTTGCTGTGGGTGTCTTTAATAAGCATAACACAAATGAGAAAAAGCAACCTTTTATGAACTATGAGAAAGTACCATGGCCTTGATTGGCAGAGACCTGTATCCCCTGCGGCTGAGGTGGTCTGGGTAATGGGACCACCAGAACATCTCTTCAAGGTCACCCTGACTTCAGCAGAGTTCTCAGAAATACCAGCTTGCCACTTAACTGCCAATGGAGCATTTGACACCAGGTAAGTGAATCTGGCCACCGGGGACATGCCTGAATTCCCTTCTCCCAGAAGGTACCCACAGATAAACAGTGACTCGAACTAATTCCTGGGCGAAATAAGCAACCCTGGAATAATATTTCGGGGAAGAATTGTTGAAGAATATTCGAAAAAGAAAAAGATGAATTTGTCTAATTTCGCACCTAGGGAATAAACTTGTAATAACTATTAAAGGAAAACCCACCTCCATCCACATGTTGTATACATATGGAAACATGAATTTAGACATAACCATAAATTATTAGATTTCTAGTATGTTCCAACTTTGTGAGATCTTAATTCTTCATTAATTTCCATTTGGTTGTAATTCTTCTACAAATTTTGTTTCTCAGAAAGGGTACTTGGATGCTACAATTTTGACAACATCTCTGAAAGTCTCTTTTTTGTTCTCATGCATGAAAGTTTGGCTGGCTGTGGAATTTTAATATCCTTATTTGCGACCCACTGGATTATTTACCCATTGCTGTATTGTCTCCTAATTTTTAATATTGCAAATGAGAACTCCAGTGCCGGTCTGAATTTCTTTCCGTGTGGAAGTTTACAGGATTTTTACATTATCACTGAAATGTAGTCATCTTACCAGATATATACCTGGGTGGAATTTTTTGGAAAATTCTCCCCAGGACTCAGTGAGCCATTTCAATCCATAGATAAAGCTCTTTTTATCAGCTCAGAAACTTTCTGTCGTTATTTTGTTAATTGATACTTCCTTCCATTCTTCTTTCTTCTTTGAACTCCTACTATATCAATATTGAAACTTTGTATCACTCCCTTATCTTTTATATCACGAGTTTATATTTTTGTCTGTGTTTGGGGAGCATTGTATGAATTCTTTTGATTTTACCTACTACCTCATGCAATCAAGTTTCAGTAGCATATATGCTATAGTTTTATTTTATTTTGGTGAGCCCACAGTCATTTTATTTTCCAGGATGGTTCCCTGTTCTCCTAGCATTCCATTTCATGCTTCTTTTAGCCCCTAAGATTTCACTGAAAATACAAATTTGAAGTTTCAAAAGTCATCTCCTATTTCCTGTAATAATTCTTTACAAACAGAAGCCATTGGTGCTGATCTATGTGCTAGTTCTCTCTCTTTTTGAGGCCACCGAACTTCCTCAGGTGACTAACTGCTGCTTGTTGTCACATACTAAGGGTTGTGAGTAGGAAAAGTCCATACTGAAAAGGATCAGAGCTCTTCTGGGTGCCGTCAGCCACCGCACAGGTTCTCTGTGAGTAATGCCAGCTCCTCCCTGGCACTGGCACCGGCACCGTCCCACAGGTTTCAGCCTCAGGAGGATTGGCCAACAGGCCCTGCTGTGTGGCGGCTGCAGGACATCCAATCAAACAGGCATGTATGGATCTTCCAGAAAGTTCTCAAGGTGTCTGCCTGGTTGATGTTGGTCCTCCTCTTTTAACAGTGGTACTGCAGTTGTTTTTTTCTTTTTCTTTTGTTTTTTATCACTTCAATAAGGTTTCAAATTGTTATCCTGAAATAAAACTTGAGTGCTTCCTGCCAGATGGAGCCTGAGAAGGCAGGCTCTTGGTCACCCTGCCTGAGACTGTCACATTCCGTTCATCAGTGTCCACGTCTTTTTACCCAGGATATTTCTCTGGCAACCTGAATGTACTTCGCCGGTGCGTGGCAGGCCAGGGTTGCTGGGGTGCGATGCAGAGGCCCTTTCTCCCCACTAATCACAACTACTGGAGGTTGGTGTGTAAATACCACAGCGCTCTTGTCCTTAGGTTGGAAACTGTGAGGTGCCAGGTCACCCTGGCTCCTAGAGCCCTTAAGAAGACAGTTCAATCTGGATTTAGTCCTCCACAGCGGTGCCTAGATGTGCCTTTATTTCCACCTGCCCTTCCCCAACTCACTTCCCCACTCCCCCACTGGTGATTCCGAGGTGTTACCTTGCATATAAACTGCAAATGAACATTTCTCTAAAGCGGAACCTGCATCAAAACACTGAGTGTGGCAGGCTTTTCAGAAAGGGCTCTGTCCAGGTGTGGAGAGTGAGCTGGAGGAGACGGTACCATGAAGGCCGGGAGACCAGAATGCGGGTGTGAGCTGCAGGCCCTCGGCGGGGACATGGGGGCCAGCACCACACACAGCCGTGCACAAGCACCTCAAGATATTTTAAAACTATTCTGACACTTAAAACATTGAAGCAGCCATCATGGAAACACTCTGACTTTGCTGAACTTCCCAGGACTCATTTAATGGGTTAGTGGTGGTGGTGGTGTTATTGTTACTGCTACTAAGGAGGTGGTAGGTCCATATTTGTGGAAAGAATGAGTGAATGACTCTTGGGTTGCTGGCTGGATGGAAGTGTCACTAGCTGAAAGAAGGACCAGAGAAAAGGTGCAAGTCTGGAAGGGAAGGAGGGGGCGGCAAAGTTTTCCTACCAACACGTCAGCTGACAGGGTGCTCTGGGTCCTTCTTGCAGCTCAGGGGCTGGAGCACTATCCTCTAAGAGATGACAAGACTATGTAACCGTCAGTGTGGCACGTGCTCCTGTCAATCAGAAGGAATCTGGCCCTCATGTCAGGGCTGAGTCCTGGGTCCTTTCCTGAGCCAGATGATAACGTTTTAGTTATGGAGAGCAGCAGCAGGGTACCCAGGGCACCTGGAGGCTTGGGACGGTGGATACTCACCCAAAGCAGGCAGAATTATCACAGCCCTGGGCTTGGAGATAAACAGAGTAACTAGGTAGATTAGAAGGCATCATATAGCAAGCCTGGAGGAAGGCTCCACCCCACCCCCAGCCCCTGCTGAGAGATAGGTGGAGGGGAGGGGACAGGCCAAGGATGGCGGACACTGATGGTTTGGCTCAGAATGCTGTTCTCAGTGCTTCCAATAAATTGCCTCAAGAGAGAGTAGTTTCCATTATTACCCTTATTTTAAAGATATAGAAACTATGCTGCAGGGAAGGAGCAAATGTAGATGATTCAGTAGCTTGGAGATTTTCAGTAACTTCTCTCTGATTACATGGCTAGTAGATGGCAGAGCCAAAATTCAAACCCTGAAAAAGTTCTCTCTACACTCAACTGCCCTATAAATTGGAGCACAGTGTGGAAGGCAAAAGGAAGAAATCGGCCTGTGTCTATCAAAGAGCTTTGAGGAGGCTCAGTGGTGTCCTGGTGGCTCAGGAGCTCAAGTGATAACCAGAAAATTACTTCTGTACACATGTGCTTGTCCCAGTTTGTAGGGTTTCTCAGGAGTGGGGTGTAGAGGAGATATACAAGGGATCTGAAACAGTCTGTGGCATTAGAATGGACTTGGTAGATTTGAAAAACAAAGACATCATTTATCTTTGTACCTCCATAGCCAAAGACAATCCCAGGTGTAAAATTATTGTTCAAGAAGTATTTCTGAATGTTGGAATGAGAAAACAAAAGGCCTCCTTGATCTTTCTCAAAAATGGATCTGATCCCACCTCTTACCCTCTTAAAATCTTTCCAAGGTGCCCCACTAGTTGTACAATAAAGTCTATGAATTCAAGGTCACAATCTCACCTCTGCCTATCATTCTACCAAAATGTCCCCCACACTCAACCTTCCCTGCTGGTGTGTACGGTAGAACCTATTTTGAGGAAGCATATCAACCCTCTGTGCCGCCCTTATCTGGTCATTGCAACCCTTCATTCATTGCCACCCTCAGTAGAGTGCTGTGGCATCACAGCTCACAGCAACCTCAAGCTGTTGGGCTTAGGCAATTCTCTTGCCTCAGCCTCCTGAGTGGCTGAAACTACAGGCATCCACCACACTCTTGGCTATTTTTTTATTGCAGTTTGGCCGGGCCGAGCTCAAACCCACCACCTTCGGTATATGGGGCCAGCACCCTACTCACTGACCCACAGGTGCCGCCCCCCTTCATTCACTTTGAGCAGAGGAATTGTTTCTTCCGCACAACTCATAACTCATCCCTTGGGTGGGTGGGGCTGCCAATCACAATTATGGGCACACAACACAAGTGGGATCAGTCAGGGTCCATTCCAGGAATATAATCCAGAGGGAAAAGGAAGTGTTCTCTTTCTCCTCTGTGGCCACTCTCTGGGGTGATGGAATAATATAAAACCTGGAACTTTCTGCAGATACCCCTGCCACGTGAAGGAATCTTATTCTCAATTGGAGAAGAAAAGCCATACACAGGAGAAGAAGACAGCCAGACATACATGGGCGTATGCACACACATACACACACACACACACGCAGTGCATAGAAGAGACAGACTAAGTGACCACATTGCCGTGTCCACATGGCTTGAGTTTCTATGTACCCTGTGCTTCCCAGTTTTATGAGTTTCATGACACAGTACATTCCTTTTTTCCCCTGTCTTGTTAGTTTGAGTTGTATTTCCTTCATTGACTGACCCTTAACTGTGCTGGACTGCTCACAGTTGTCTCCTGCTCACATCCCTTATAGGTTCGAGTGACACAGTGCATGCCACATAAAGGCCAAAGACTCAGGAGACTTGAGGGCAGATCCTGCAGCCCATTCTCCTGGCTCCCTTGGCTTGTCTTCCAGCCACACTCTGTAACCATGTCCAGGTTGGGTGGGGACTCTCCTGGACCTTCTCCTTCATACTCCCTGTCTCTTCTGTAATACCTTCTCAATCTTTTGTTCCTTTGCACCCTCCAAGTCTGCCTCCTCATGGGGTCGGGGATTCTATGCCTCTGGTTCTGCTGTGGACAGGGGACTTTGGATGCTGCAGGTTTTGGAGCTGGAGATCCTGCAATGTGGACTCAGACCATGTCTCCCAAACACCTCTAGCACTAGAAAGATGACCCACCCGTGGCCAATCTTCCCTCCCTTATCATGTCTCCCTGAGATGGTCAGTTGGCTTCTCAGCCTTCAGGTATATAGATAATATTCAAGACTTCCAGGTGTGGGGTAGAATGAAGGCTTGCAGGCTCTTCGGCCTTTGTGTCTCAATTGTGTGACAAGATTCAGATGTTGAACACATCAGGTGCTTAGAGGAGGAAGCAGGAGGAAAGGCAGACAGGCCCAGACGCATGGGCCATTGCAGAAGGGCCAGGTTTCCTGCAGACTCATCCACCTGCCGAGGGTCTGCGACACGGACCTGCAAGGTGGGGCAGCACACGGACAGCACTGCTGGAGAGGGAGCCTGTGAAGCTTGCCTAACTGATATGAGGACACCAGGATGATGGCCTTTGGCCTGTGACAGAAAAGCTCGGTGAAGGTTCTTGAATGCCAGGCTCAGGTTCCCAGTGGTCATTCTCAGAGTCTGGAGGGGGCTGGAGATGATTCATGGCCCCCTTCTGGGAGGTCAGTGATACCTCCTCCTGAACCTAAAGAGGCCTGGGTGGCCAGGACAGAGATGTCAAAGCCCTCTCCCAGGGCTAGCAAAGGGGTCTCTCCTCCGATTGTCTCCTCCCAGGTCCCCATCCTAGCCTGCTCCTGCCGTGGCCTCTGTCCATGTGGACTTAACTGAATAAAATAGGCAGCTGCAGTGAGTGGCTTCAGGGTCCTCTGACCCTGTCCCCAGCTCCTGTCCACAACAAGCACCCTCAGCCCTATCACTCAGTGGGGGCACCAGTCCTCAATAATCCACCTCTGGGGCTTTCCAACCTGTAGCTATCTTCGTGCCATGACTCATGAAAGCCAGTCTCACTGCTCTTACATTTAGGAAGCCCCTAAGTGGAGATTCTGGGCTACTTTTTTTTTTTCTCTTCTATTTCCTTCCTCATTCAAGGACTATGAGGGTGAATTCACTTATGCTGAGTTTCTGGGCCAGCCCAGCTGAATGGGAGGAAATATCCCAGCGTGCCTCTTGCCTGGCAATTATGTTTCTCCTACAGAGTTAGAGCAGGAGCCAGAGAGTCCCGTGCTTGGAGCTGGGGGGGAGCAGAGAGGCAGCCTTGCCTGGTGGCTCCTTGGGAAGGTAGTTGGTGCTGGAGTGGAACAGACTCCAAGTGTGACACCAGCCCTGCCACTCACCTGTGTGACCTGAAGCAAATAACTTCCCAAGCCTCTACCAACTATTTTGTTTTCTTTTGTTTTCAATATATTTTTTTTTTTTGAGACAGAGTCTCTGTCACCCTTGAGGGCCGTGGTGTCATAGTTCACAGCTACCTCAAACTTTTGTGCTCAAGCGAACCCCTTGCCTCAGCCTCCCGAGTAGCTGGGACTACAGAAGCTTACCACAAAGCCCGACTATTTTTCAGTCTTTAGTAGAGACGGGGTCTTCCTCTTGTTCCTGCTGGTCTTGAACTCCTGAGCTCAAGCACTCCACCCACCTCGGCCTCTCAGAATGCTAGAATTATAGAACTGAGCCACTGCACCTGGCCTTGTTTTCAGTTTGTAAAGTAGAGGTAAAAAGACCCACCTTGCAGAGCTATTATGAAAATTAGATGGAATATATAATAAGTTTGACGTTTAGTCACAGGGAGCTGATCTCATGCTTGTCTTATTCCAACACCCAGACAGAAAGAGGCAGACTTGCCCAAGGCCATGCACTGAGCCGGTGGCAGAATCAAATTCATCCTGTTTCCCACTCTGGGGCTCTTCGGCCTGCCCTGCACTGAGACCACAGAGACCACAGGCAGGAGCGGATGGGCATGATGGGAAAATCTTCCTGTTCTCTGCTCATCCCCTGAGCAGAAGTGACAGTGACAGGATTGGCAACCCCCTACCCACCAGGTCAGCTTCCACATCAGTGCAGGAAAATAAAGGAGTGAGAGAGACAAAGTCAAACCGAAGAAAGAGCCTGGAAAAGATGTTTTTATGTTCACTTACATGGAAAAATAATCAAAGTATACAGCATGGAGATACATTTCTCAGAAAACTCATCTCTATGAACCTGTTTGTTTTAGTTGCATTTCTAGTTCAAGATTTGCCCAATGGAAGTCATAAAATCGTGGGGTGGGGGTGGGGAGGAGAGCCGCCAAGGGAAAGTAGTAATTATGTGCTATTTCTTTTCGAGTTTCAGATCATTTGGAGTTTCAACTTTTCCAGCAAGTCAGAGTTATATAAACAGATGCCATACTAAAATACGATTGTGTAAACATATAAAAACTCCTAAAGCATCATGGCAATAATATTTTAAGGAAAAATGATGTTAAACAGGATCATTTGAGCAGTTCTGTTTCTCTGTAAGAAAATCAGTTGCAAATGATGGATGTATGGGAAAAAATAAAGCACTCTGCCTGCACATAACTTAGAGAGGGGAAACATTCCTAAACACTGACTTTGTAAGAAAACATGAAGGACATCGGAACACTCAACAACAATGGCTAAAAGGAGGAAGTGACTTTCTGGAGGATGCAGTGGGCAGAAGGCCACGCCTGCTGTTTTCAACTTGCTCTTAACCTGTGCTGGGATGTGTCCGCACTGCATGGCGTTTCCTGCAGAATCTAGCACCAAGAGATGGATCAGACTTTGTCTTTGATCTGAGTCCTTTATGTCTTCAGTTTTGAGTGTATTGAGGTATGTTTTCTTTGGTTGCTCTTATAACGAATACGTAATAAAACACTGTAATATTTACAACATTTAAACATTTTAGATTTCAGTGTCAACTCTTCACATGAGAAAAATTTGAAAACTCATTAAGAATCATTACTTCCTAGCGTCTGTCATGAAACTGTTCTCGATACACAGGACAATTAGCCTATCAGAACAGCTATATGCTTTCTGGTCCAGAATCTTCCCCGAGCTCAGTGGGGAGGCGAATCCCGTGACTGCCATGTCCGCTGTTCGCCAGGCTTCACAGTACTGGTCCACAAGGCGGACACCATGGATGCTGGAGCCGTGCCAGATGACCTTCTGGGGCCTAAAAAGTAATTTTGTCATGTTACCTTTTTTTTGAAGACAGTCTCACTCTATTGCCCAGGCTAGAGTGCCATGGTGTCATAGCTCACAGCAACCTCAGATTCCTGGGCTCAAGTGATCCTTCTCCCTCAGCCTCCTGAGTAGCTGGAACTATAGGTGCCCACCATGATGCCCAGCTCATTTTTCTATTTTTGGTAGAGATGGGGGTCTCATTCTTGCTCAGGCTGGTTTTGAACTCCTGAACTCAAGCAATCCACCCACTTCAGTCTCTCAGTGTGCTAGGATTATAGGTATGAGCCACTATGCCTGGCTGTTATGTTACTTTTTGAAATGACATTTCATTGTGGTATATCTTGAAAAAAAAATTGGCATATGTCTAGTGAATCAAGCCAAACTCCTTAACCTTCCATGGTCTGATGCCAAACCACCTCTCTATCCTGATTGTTTTTGCCAGCTTTCTGAACACACGATATTCTAGCCATGTGCAGCTAGCAGTCATCTGCAAATCATTCCCTCTGCTTTTGTGAATCTAAGCCTCTGCTTATGAAGTCCCTTGGTTTGTAGCAGCTTCTCTTTCACTTTTACAACAGTGACTCCTTCTTATCTTTCAAAGGTCAATAAATGCGTCCTCTTGCAGAAAGCTTTCTCTGATTCTTGCCCTGGGTCTCCATGTTATGATTATAGCATTCTGTCTAGAATCATAGTTAACCTGTGTCTCTGTAGACTGAGTCCTGTAAATGGGGGGGGGCCTCTAGGTTTATTTCAGTGCCGTCTAGGCCTGGTATAAAGTAGACACTGAGGAAAGGTTTACTGAGTTCTATTCTGAAGAGCACATATAATTCTCAAAGATTTAGATGCAACTCACAGTATAGAGTTATGGAGGACCAGGAGTTGCATCACTTGCCACTTATTAAGTGCCCACTTGATGCTATATGTTTTCATACTTAATCTTTTTGTTCACAGAACAATCCTTTGGTATAGATGTGATTATCTTGCCCCTTTGACAGGTAAGGCAGCTGAGGTTCAAAGAGTGGAAATGCCTTGTCTAAGGTTCCATACTGAGCTACTGAACTTGGGTCTTCTGGCTCCAAGGACAGGGCTTTCTCCCGACCCTTAGTTGCCTCACTGTGACTTTATGTTGATACTATCCCAGAGGGGCAGCTGATAAAGGCATCCGATTGTTAGGATGCCTCCTAAAACCATCCCTCATATGATATCTGAGGACTTCTACCCTCACTTACCAAGAAGGATCTGTCATTACGTCTCGGCCATCAAAGGAGTATATTGGAATGTGAGTATTGAACTGACCTCCATGGCCAGAAAAAATCGAGTCCCAATTATTAAAAAGTACTTGGCCCTATAGAGACAAAAATGCCATGTTAGAATCATGGTGCCATCAGCCTACAAATAGACCAGATGTTTTCAAAGCCCAGATGGCATCTCACATGGAAGTCCCAGCCCCAATCCCAGAGTCTGGACAGAGTGGAAACTCAAGAGATGTTTACGGTTTGATTTTATAATCCAGGCTTGAACCCTTTGGCTTTTACTATCTTATTTCCTGAGGCACTGTCTCTTGTCATATATGTGTACAATGGTCCTCCCCATCAGAAGTATATTTTAGTTCTTTATTTTATTATTGATATTTAAACATTTTTATGTATGTGTACTGAGCTTCTAATCTGTGCCTGGCCTTGTGTCAATCTACACTGCGGATTATACGGAGATGACTCTCTTAGTCCTTTTCCTAAAAGAGTCTGGTCTCTTAAGGAGAGATGTAAGAATAAAAATAATTCCACTGGTGGTAGAACAGAACTCTGGGAGAACAGATGGAGGGTGCTGGGTATAGGATCAGGATGGAACTTGCCAGCCTCTAAGTTCCAAATGGAGTACTGGGGTTGCCGGGTCTGCAAAGACTTAAAGTACCTTTGAGAGCAAGTTAGTCATTAGGAGCCAGCATGTGTGTGAGCAGCAACAGAGCTCTCCCTCTATAGCTTTAAAGGAGTCTGTTATTTATTTCTATGGTGCATTTGAGGGACCTTACAAGGCCCTGCCTTACCAGCCAGACTTTGGCAGTTAGATGCTCTGAAAACACCCAACCAGGGTTCAGAGCAAAGGGCCTCTTTCCTAGGACCAGTGTCTCCCAGCTGTTCTCTGGTGCCACTCAGCTGAGGCCCACAGGAAGGCATCCTCAGGTGGGACCCAGAGGTCCAGGCATAGGAGTCAAAGAAACCAGTGCTAGTTTGCAGTGACTTTGAGCAAATTGCTTTCTTCTGCTGAGCCTCAGTTTTCTTATCTGACAAACTGAGAAAAGAACAACTTCCATTTTTTATCAGAAGTACCTATGAAAAGAATAGATCTAAAGGGCTTCATAAATAAGCGAAAATCCTATATACACAAAAGATGATATTATTTCTCCTGTGGCTCCAAGAGTCACAGACCATCCCAGCAGGAAGGAAACAGGTCCAGAGAGGAAAAGCAATCTGCACAAAGTGGCACAGCCGGTCAGGGGGAGAGCTGGGCCTGGAGCCAGCAAGCCTGTGGTGGTGTCAGGGAATGGCAACGCACCCAGGCCCGTCCCTCCAGAAGGCGGTGGGAACCATGTGGATTTGTACCTTGAGGTTCACTATGGGAAGGCTGTGTCTCTCTGCCTTCCTCACAACTGTGGAGAGATCTTGCAAGTGGGAGGATAAGAATGCTCGGTAGGTGGACAAGAGGCCTGCAGCCCTGGCCTGCTGGAAGCACTGAAAATCAGCTCGAATGTCCCCAGAAAATGGCATGTTCAGTGCTACCAAGTGCAGCTGAAAGAAGTGAGAGAAATCAGAGTACAGTTAGAATCAAAGGCAAACCCCAACCGCTATGACTGTCTCAGGTCCCCGAGAAGATCCTCAACATTGCAGACTGGGAGGCACATCATGGTGGTCATCTTAGTTGAGCTCTCTGTGATGCTGGGATTTCAGCCTCTGCTTGACCATGTCCAGGGAGGGAGTGCTATGGTCTCCAAAGTAGCCTTCCTCAGCCCTCTGAACAACTATTAGTGGGATAAATTTCTCCCTTAGAAGAGAAAAATAAAGCACAACACGGCTTGGACCAAATAAAGCACTTCAGAGATCAGAACAGATCTGAAACCAGCCTGCAGCTGCATGTCTGAGGCTTCTGGGTCCTCCCAGCCCAGTCTCCAGCAGGGTCCTGGGTCCCAGAGCTTTACCCAGCCATCTGCCATTGCCCTTTCTCCCGTCTCCTAAGTGGGCCTGGGGCTGATCATCTGAGGGCCCCAGGAAGAAGGTGGCCTAAAGAGAAGGATGTCACACTATGACAAAGACTGCTAGGATACACCCTTCTGGAAACTAGGGGTGGAATAGTGATTCTAGCCTCACATTCCTGCCATCTTGGCCAGCAGCCAGAACAAAAAGCCATTCCGAAGTCTGTCTGTCTACACGTTCTCTTCCCAGCCTCTCTCTCCCTCTGCAGCCCTGTCTCCCAGCCCTGTCTGCCGCACCCTTGGGAATGCATCCTGCAATCAAGGGACACACATTCCCTCCTCTTCAATCACATCTCAGCGGTAACTTTTATCTCATAAACGTAGAGCTGGGGAGGGCTAGTGCAGGACCTGGGCCCCAGCTGACAAAAACAGAAGACATTTTAAAATATTTTAAGCCCAAGGACATGAAAAGAGCTTCATGTGGTGGGGCAAGAAGTAGCCAGGCCTGAGTGAAGCCTGCGGGTACATGTTCCAGCACACAGGACTGTCACGGTGGCTTTCTTCTCCTTTTCAAGATTCCAGCCAGTTGGCCACAGCTGGCCATGAGCTACAGTGTCCAGGCTGCCCCATGCAGCCCTTGTGTGTCTCTGGCTTTGTTCTCAATTCCCCATCCCCTTCCCTGTCTCCTGCACAGGACAGGTGCTCAGCTGCCGCCTCCTTCACTGTCTCTCTCTTTATTCATCTGGGTTCTGCCTTGCTCACCACTCAGAGGTCCAGAGGTCCACGGCCAGGCCCCAGCCCTGTCTGCCCCAAACTAAGGCCTCTCCAACAGGCCTCCCAGTGGCAGGCACTTCAAGCTTGACCTTACCAGCTTTAGCACACTGCCAGCCAGAAGATTCCTACCTCCACACACACACACACCCTGGTCCTCTGACGCCCCTGACATTAGCCACACTGCCTCCACCCCTTCTTCCTCCTTCTCTTGCATCTGGAGACACCTGGGGGACCAGGCCCTGTGGTCTCATCACCCTACAACCAGTGTGCTTCTGGGGCTATATCAATGGGGATTCACCAGAAGCCTTGAGGGAATGAGACTTCCCCCAGGGTCAGCGGTGGCCACCAAACAAAGGCAGGGAGCAAGTGTGGGGCTTCCCGGTCACACTAGTAATCCCACCCCGCTCCATCTCTCCTTTATGGGGACGTAGAGAAATGTCTGGAATTATGGTTGTTTCTGAATGGCGAGACTGAGGGCTTTGTGCTCTCATGTTTATATTTCTCTAATTGCTAGAACATTTTTATAATGAGTATGTATCACTTTTAGGAAGACATTAACACTTTAACAATCAAAATAGCTATTCTATGAATGGCTGTCATTTTGATAAAATTATAGGTATGTTACTATTTTCTTCTCCATTCTTTTTATGCATTATTAAAATTTCCTACAATGAATATGTGTGACTCTTGCATTGACAAAACACTATAAAAAAAATCCTTTAGCTACTGCCCCCCTTCCTTGGGGGAATTTTAAAGCGTTGCCTACACTCACTTCTCTCTTCCCTCACCTCCCACTTACTCCTCAACTAACTAGAATCTTGTTGGCCACTGAAATCCTGTGCTCTAGCTTCTAAATTTGAAGGATACCTTTCAGTTCTTTTTATGGATTTCCTGGCAGCCTTGGATGCGGGTGGCTACTGCCTTGCTTGGCATCCTTTCCTCCTCTCTGGCTACAGCTTCCCGGTTTCCTGCTCATATTTCTTCTATCGGTTCCTTTTTGGTTTTGCTCCTCATAGTCCAGTCCCTGATCACTGCACAGGACTTCTACTGCCCTGTAACCTCCTGGCACCTCGACTCACCATGCTCCCGGTGAGTTCCTCCTGGATGGATGACAGCACTATAGGTGACATGTGTCTGGTGTCTGGCACACCCATGTCTGGTTCTTTGAAAGTGCCCCCACAATCCTTGCTACAAGGAGCAGCCCTAGGCTTTCAACTCATTCTCCTGGATACTCTCGATGGGGCAGGGAGTGGACAACTTAAGAGACCATACAGACTTTCTCTCCCAGGACTCCTAACCGAGTCAGAGAACATGGGGCTTGGCAGCTGTAGGATCACAGAGCAAAGGGTAGAATCAGTGCCAAAGCTGGGTGTAAGCTCGTGTAACCTGTATATGCCTGTTGGGTAGGAAGAAAGACCCTTGTGGAAGGTGGCCTACAGAAACAGTAACACAGACTGATGGCAGAGACAAGAGTCCCCAGGCCTGGCTGTGCTTCCTGCAACTGCGTCCCATGAGGTGCCTGGAATGATTTGAACAAGATCTTCCCTTCAACTATCAAAGCAACAGAGTGAGAGTTTCTAATCCCAACAAAATCCCAACAATGAAGGGATCCCTGGAAAGGAAACCATCCCTGCTTAATTACCCCTGCAGAAACGTGGGTGTTATCTCTCTCATCCTCCCTGCCCCTATCCAGCCAGTGACGAAAGTGGTCACTCTTGGCACCTTCCCGTCTCTTCAATCTGCCTATTTTTCTACATGCTCGATGCTGTGACAGCACAGGAGCCCCCTCATGGCCTTTGGACTGCTCAGTGTACCCGACACTGTAACAGAGCTAATTTCTGAAATGCCCACCTTATCACACCTGTCTCCTGCTGTAAACCCTCCAAAAGCTCTCCACTGCCCACAGCGCAAAGTTCTCAGCTTGGCTTTCAAGCCCTTGTTGACCAGCCCCTGCCCTTGCTGACTTCTGCAAACTAAACTTCTTCCTTTTCTGCCTTGAGCTTTGTTCCTATGGTTAGTCTGAAATACTCACGGTTATAGAACTTCCCTTGCTTCCTTTTGTTCCTTCTTCCCTTTGCCTAGAATTTCCACACTGTTTCTCCAACCTGGCTCACTCATGAACCCAACTATCCTCAGGTCTTATTTAGATGTCACCTACCCCAGGCAGACTTCTTTGGCTTTGTTCATAGCCTCAGCACCTGAGCCTGCCTCACCCAAACAACCTAGCACACAACTGCATTGTAATTCTCCGTTTTTTGTTTGCTTCTCTTGCTACCCCATGAGAATCCTGATGGCAGGGACTATACACTAAGCCCGGGGCCTAGTATATAATAGACGCACACTCAGTACTTGCAGTGTGAATGCACAAATCGTACTTACGGCAGGCTTCTCATAATTGGCACTTGAAATAGGGTTCAGCAGAGGCAGAGGACGATGTGGCTGTTATGTAAAAGAGGAAAAGAAAGAGTCCTGAATACGCATTCAGTCTGTCCTTCAGAGGACACGGAGGGCAAGTGCAATGTTCTTAGAAATGAAACGTTAAAATACAGTTTGTCATTGTTTCAACTGTGACTCTTAACTCTGAAGAGATGCAGGCTCCCTTGAAAAAGTCATCCTCAGAAACAGAGGGGATATTCTCAAGACTTTTAAAAAGAGCACTGAACCAAGAAAGCAGAAGACACATGTTTAAAAACCAACTCTCACTTAACAGAGAAAGCCGCCTCCTCAAAGCCTCAGTTTCATTATCTGTAAAATGGGATACCTGCCTCAAAGGGCTAGTTGTAGGGCTGGAAGATGGTCAACAGCAGGTGGTAATGTACTTAGCAGGCAGAGAGTGTTAAAAATTAAAAGAAACTTCTCCACCAAGATTAGAGAATTGCTTTTGCCAGCCAACAATTTCACAGATAAATAAACTGAGGCCAAGAGAGGGGAAGCTGCCTGCCCAGGAGGACTCAGCTTCTACATGAGAACAGCAGGTTTCCAGCCATGGGTCCAGTTCTCCCTCCAGTCCACCATGAGAACCCTCTGTTAACACCTGGTAACTTCTGGGTTTCCTTTCAATACTAAACATGCAGAGCTGGTTGTCCAGCTAGAGAGCACATGCTGGACACCCAGGGGGACTCCAGACACACTGGCCAAGGAAGGTATGAGCCACAACACAGGGCAACTACTCACGTTGCTGGACAGGGCCGGGGGTGGAGGGCTGTCATCAGGAATGGGGATCAGCTCTCCCAGCTTTAAGGAAAATGGTACATTGAAATGAGACATCAACTAGAAACTTTTTCCTATTTCCAAAGCAGAAAAATGACATTTACAGGAGCAGATTATTTTTTTAGAGGGTGTCCGGAGGCAGTTTGTGAAAGGAAGTTTAGGCATCACCTGTAATTTTTTCCAGCCATCTCTAACGCGGATGAAAAACTCGGTGCTGTCCCGCAGGTAGATGAATGTCCCTTCTATCACCAGGTGTGCTTTCTGCAGCATGTCATCCATGTTGCTGAAGGTCGTGACCTGGCAGATCATTCAGGGTCCAGTCACTGCCATTATCATCAGGGCAGGGGCACAATGTGACACAACCAGTGTCACTTTGTACAGTCAACTATGAACTGTCCCCTTGTGTACAATAAAAAGGCTTACTGTGTGCCATGCAGAGGTTTAGATATTCACTGATAGCTAAGGGGCATTCTTTTTGATAAAACACAAACTTGTATCACTTTGAAAAACCTATCTAAGTTACAAAAATGGATTAAAACAAAAAGGTGATATTTTGTGAGTATAAAGACATGTAAAAATTGTCAACAGATTTGTCTTTGTGGGGTTTTGGTATGAGCAAAAACTTTGGTGAGCCCTGTCTCATTTTCAAAGCTGCATGGTGGTCCTGACATTAAATGATGTCACTTCGTGCTACTCTTTCAGGAGTTTCCAAATTCTTTTCATTTGGAGTAAGAAATGCAAGCAAGCGACAACTACGCTTAGGTCTTAAAACTTTTTCGTCTAGCTGGGTGGTTACAATATTAAATACATTACAGAAAATGAGGGTCTGTAATTTCTCTGTCTACAAAACTGCCAGAGATTAGACAGTCATGTGGCATACCTAAGAGTAGATAGAGAAACTGCCAAAATCTATTAAGTAGCGTCATATCTCAGAGAAACACCAGCCAAGAGAGTGTTTATTTTTCATTTTCACTGAGAGAGATTATAAAAAATTAATTTTCACTTAGCCTTGAAGATAATGACTTTGCACATCAAAATGGCTTAGAATCTTTCCCCAAAGGAACCAAATATCAAAATTCTATCATCAGTTGGACATTTTTTTTTTTTTTTTGGCAGCTAAAATCCAGCAAAGATCAAAGAGCATTCTTAGGACTCCTGACATCCTTGTAAGATATCTGTCCATCTTTTGTGCATTCTAATGATCTCAGAGCACCCTACTTTGTTCTCACAACTGCAGAATAACAAATGTATAAGAGATACCCTTTGGCAGGAGAGAGGAGGCTGAACTAACTATCCAGGGTAAATATGACCAGCACAGGACCTGTTGTGATGCTGTTTACACTCTTGGGCAAATCTTTTTTTTTTTTTTTCTTTTTCCATTCTTACGATACTTTACTAAGAAGAATGTTATTAGGCAATTTTTTAAACATACAGTACAGTTGAAAGAATTATATAGTGATCACCTGTACATCTACTGCACACATTTTACAATTTTTTTCTTCTTTTTTGATGTTAAATGATTGGTTTTTGTTATAGCTTAGTCAATTCAGGATTCAAAGGTTAGAAATTAAATAATAAGTGATTTGTTTCTCACATAATAACAAATGACACATAATAAGTCATCTGACTTGATAATAAATTCCCTCTATTCTTTATAGAATTGCATCAGTTCTACTGTCACAGAGGCTAATCCCAAAAGGGTATCAGGCCCTAAACTCTATAGCCAGAGTTTTAAGTAAATCCATCCAAAATGGAACGAGGAAGGCACATTGATAATGATACTGACCAAGTTTCTGGAGCCGGGGAGCCCTGGCTGCCCTGGAGGGCCAGGTGGGCCTGGAAGGGCCACAGCTAAGACAAAGCAGAAAAGAGAAGTTACAACCCCTCCCCATACTTTCCAAAAAATGCCTCAGGTGTCAGCTGATCACTAGAGGGAAGTGCTTACAACCCCACTCCCAGTGCTATGAAGCGGCCCAACTTGCAGCTGTATCTTGGGTAATCTGGACCCAGCATATGGCTTAGGCCACATTGACTAGTTTGGGGAAGAGCTGGGATTCTTATATTATCGCCCTGATTCAAGCCATGCCTAGGTCTTCTCAGGGGTTGTTTGTTTTTTGAGACAGAGTCTTACCCTGTCACCCTGGATAGAGTGTGGTGGCATCACCATAGTTCACTACAACCTCAAACTCCTGGGTTCAAATGATCCTCCTGCTTCAGCATCCCGAGCAGCTGGGGCTACAGGTATGCACCACAATGCTCAACTACTTTTTATATTTTTAGTAGAGATGGGGTCTCACTCTTGCTCAGGCTCAAGCAATCCTCCCACCTCAGCCTCCCATAATGCTAGGATTATAGGTGTGAGCCCCTGTACCTGGCCAAGTTTTCAATTTTATAAGTGAATAAACTCCTTTTGTTGTGGTAGTTTGTGAAAGACAGTTCAACTTGAATTTTTTGTCACTTGCATCCAAAAATATCCTTACTTGTACAGCTTATTTCACCCAAGAGACAAACATGTGACCACTAGACAGAGGAAGCAGGCCCAGAAAGAGGAAGAGGAGGTGCCAGGCAATGGAAGGAGGGCAGAGTGGTGCAGGGACTGGAGCCTTGGCCCTGGGGCTGGAGCCGTGGACTCAAGTCCTGGTTCGTCAGTTCCCTGCTGAGTGGTCTTGAGGAAACAGCAAGCTCCCTGAACCTGTTTCCTAATCTGCAAAATGCAAACAGGCGTTTCTTCTTCACTGGGCTGTAGTGAGAACGCACTGCTTTGCAAGTTGCACAGCATTCGACCAGGAGCTCTTTGCTTTTGAAGCGGCACAGTGCCCTTAAAAACCAGAAGAAGGTGTTGCCCTCTTTCCTTGACAAATGCATACACTCAGTTCTATGACAGATCCTCGAGGCACATCGCTGCACTGTTCAGCAGTCCATGATTCCCCAGTCAAAAAGCCCTTACGCTAGGCAGGGCTGGTTTTATTATAGCTATTCCTTTCTTCTTCTTCTACTGCTCTAATCCCCTGCCCTCCTGCCCTCAAATCTGCAAAGCTCTTGGCAGAGTTAAGGATGTTCTTGTAAGTTCCCATAAAATTCTTCAGGTCATTATAAGCAAGTCTTCAGTTCCAACATGGGACTTGAACAGCCATTCCTAGGGGTAAGCATCTCATGGGTGGAGGGTCAGAGGACCTGCACTTAGATCCCACCTACGCCTCCTACAAGAATTAGTGACCTTGGGAAAGTCTCCTCTTTGAGCTTCAATGTCTTAATCCACAAGATAAGTTTTATAACACCTATTTCCTGTTCCTCCCAGGGTTGCTATGAAGATTACATGTGATAACAGCTATGAAAGTATTTTGTAAGTGGTGACTTGCCACACATTACATCAGGGGCAATCCCTGTGCAATGCTGCAAGGCATCCTGGGTGCCCCTCGTGCAGAGCTGCTACAGACAACAGCCTCTCTGCATCCTGTACTCACCCTGTAACGTGGCTCCACCTCCTGCAATCCTAGTCCTCCCTCTGGGCTGTGCAGGCACTTCTGGTCTTACCCACCCAGCCCCTTCTTGCTTTGCAGCACCAGTATCTTTATCATTTTCTCTCTTAGGACCTTCCTCTTCATGTCTAAATAACCACTGGCTCCCAGAGATAACTACCATGTTCTCACATGATCCTACCTCCTGGCCACAGGTGATTGGCCCAAGGTTGGGAGCCTAGCCTAACATAGGTCATCAGAGTCCTTCCTAGGGAGTTTCCCCACCCCAGGACTTTTCAAACTAAAACTGAGAAAGAACTTTAAGATTTTGAGCTGACAGCAGACGCTGTCAGTTGTCAGTAACCATACTTCCCACCATGCAGCGGATGTGGTCTGTGGTGAGAAAGCATGAAACCGGTATAGAGAGAAGCTGAGAAAGAGATGGACAGAGGATCCTGGCAGGGGTGAGTCCGTGGTTCTGGCTATTACTAAGGTCCCACCACATGTCTACCCTTCTCGTGAGCTGATCATTCACTCCTTCCTTCATATACAATAAACTTCCCTTTGAGCAACTTTGAGTTATGTTTCTGTCACTTACAGCCAAAAGACTGAAGACTAGACCAGGTATGGTGGCTCACACCTGTGATCCCAGCACTTTGGGAAACTGAGGAGGGAAGCTCTCCTGAGGTCAAGAGTTTAAGACCAGCCCTTCTCCACAATAAATTCAAAAACGTAGCCAGGCATGGCTAACAGCTTTGGCTGTAGTTCCTGCTACTCAGGAGGCTGAAGTGCAAGGATCACTTGAGCCCAGGAGATCAAGGCTGCAGTGAGCTATGATTGCACCACTGCGCTCCAGCCTGGGTGACAAAGTAAAACCGCACTTCTTTTCAAAGAAAGAAAGAAAGAAAATTTTTAAAAAACGCAAAAGATCCAAGGTTAAGTCAAAACCCCAGCTCTGAAGTCACATCCCCTGTAAAGCTGTCCCTGAGTCCCAATGTCTGTGGGTCTCTTCCAGGTATGCTTCTCCCAGGCCTGGCTCATGCCAGTCCAACAACAGAACAGTACACAGCTATGCTGTCACTGTTGCTATTACTGTCTTCCACCAGGGGCATGGTGGAAATGACACAGGCTTTGAAGCCATGGTGATCTGGGTCCTAAATCCTGTTGCTATCACTTATTAGCTACGTGAGCCTGGAAGGGCTCCTAAATGTCTCTGGGTCTCACTTTCCTCACCTGTAAAACAGAGATTCTTATCTTAAGGGGTTGTTGTGAGAATTCAATAAAATACCGTAGTAAAGTGATGGGCAAAATACTTGGCACTTGATAAATGCTCAATAAATGAGCTTGTTTTTTTTTTAAATGTCACCCATTTTGCATTTGAGGAAGTAAGACTCCAAAGGGTGGATGGATCTTTACATACAGAGTTACAATCGCTGCTTGTTTATAGTTTTATCCCATGAGAAAGAGAAAGTTTTCTCCTAAGGCATTGACAAAGCAGCAAGGAAGTTTCTACCCACACGTGACAAGACGCACAACACCATTAGTTATTGGGGAAATACAAACCCAAGCCACAGTGAGATGCCACTTCACACCCAGTAGGTTGGCTAAATGTTAACCTTGGGAAGATGAGGAGAAATTAGAACCCTCATATATCATTGGTAGGAAGGAAAAGATTCTGTGGCTCTTTTGGAAATCAGTTAGGCAGCTCCTCAAAAAGCTAAACAGAGATACTATACGACCCAGCAATTTCATTCCTAAGTATCTGAGAGAATGGAAAATGTAAGTTCACATAAAAACTTGTACACCAATATTCAGAGCAGCATTATTCACACAGTCAAAAAGTAGAAACAATCCAAATGTCCATGAACAGATAAATGAGTAAACAAAATGGACACCTCCACCATGAAACATTATTCAGCCATAAATAAAGAGAAGTACCGATCCATGCTATGACATTATTCCAAGTGAAAGAAGCCAGACACCACGGGCCACCGACTGTGTGATTTCATTTTACATGAAATGTCCAGATAGGCTAGGCGTTTGGGAGTGTTCGAAAGTTTTGTCTTCAATGTCAGAGATGCTTTCTTCTGCCTGCTCCATTCTGTTCCTAAAGGATTCTACTGTATTTCTCAGATCTTTGAGGCCTGGAATTTCTTGTGTCATTGTAAGTAAATTTTTGGAGATTTTTGTCTTTGAATTCATTAAAGTCATTTTGCACACGTACAAAATGTCTTTCTCATGAGCTAAACACGTTCTAAAATTACACAGTGGCGATGGCTGCCTGACCTTGTGAACATATTTAAAACTACTGAATTGTACACTTTAAATGGGTGAATTTTATGATGTGTAAATTCTATCTCAATTAGAAAAGTAAAACAAGAAAATCATGGCTCCATCAGGAAGCAACACTCTGTTAAATGGTATGGCTGTGATGTGACACCCAGATGTGGTAACCCAGAGTATACGAGCGTGAATGAGGGTACTGCTCACAGAACTAACCTGCTCCCAGGATAGCTGGAGGTCCTGGTGGCCCGGGGGGTCCTGGTGGCCCAGGGGCTCCAGGTCTTCCAAAGCCAGGTGGCCCAGGCAGGCCAGGTACACCTGGGGGTCCTTGGGGCCCAATGCCTGCCTCCCCTTTCTGGCCCTGTCAAGGCAAGCACACAGTAAGAGCAGAGAAAGCACCACTCATTACTAGAAGTCCCATCTATTCCTTTCATGAGGACATTTGTATTGTATGAAATCCATAAATGTCAGCTATTGTTACTATTATCCTCAATCTTGGCACAATTCAAGGTAGGGAGGGATAAGACCTCAAGGGCAGTATCTTGGTCATTATGTTGAATGATGCTATAGAGAAGCCCAGAGAGCCCTGGAGTCAGAAGGAACCCTGAAGATCAGTCTAGACTAGACTTTGCCTAGAGAAGGAAAGATCACAAAGCAAATGAGAGGCCCAGCCGGAAGTAGAACCTGACCTCTGGCTTTCCTAGTTCTACCCTCATGGTAAGCTCTGGAACCAAAGGTCAAAGATCTGGCCATATTCTCATTAGGGACATATATAGCTTGATTTTGTCTCTTGTAGCTTGGAAAAATCTCATCCTAGGAAGAACAAGCCTGTTTAGGAGTGTCTTTTTTGATAAAATTTCAGAAGAATCAAATAGCTTCTCGGAAAATATCTCCCTTACTTTCCATTCTGCCTCCATTAACTGAAGTGTTCACCATTAAAAACTCTTTGCATTGCGTGAATTTTCCATCATGTCCATGAATAAGGCAGCAAGCCTGCTGGCCTAGAAGTTACCTCGCTGCATATGGCCTTGGACACCTCACTTCCACCCATGGGCTTCAGCTAACCTCCCCATCAATCAGCAATATAGGGAAGAGGTGGCCAACCCCCAACTCCTGCCTCCAGCTTAGAATGTTACAACTAACCAGGCTCTTCTATGGCCTGGTCCTGCTGGGGGCTTTGGGAAAGCTGTGAGTCTACAGGGAAGAAGACTTGGCAGGTCACTACTCACTTCCAGGCCTGGATTTCCAGGCAGTCCTGGCGGCCCAGACACAAAGAAGTTATCATTAGAGTCTCCTTTTTCTCCTTTGAAGCCTCTGTCTCCATTTTCCCCCTGGATATAGAGAACATGAGAATATTTCAGTAGCAATGGGATGACTTGGTCTCTGATGTAAAGCCAAGGAATTGGAAGTACAGGTCACACATTTAGAGAAATATTCACCTTCAAGCTGTTCAGATAATGTCTCAGGTAAGTTGGATCAACTGGAGGACCTGAAAAAGAAATATTTCATAAAATTCACAATCACAGTTTCAGAAGTTACAAATAAAATTCTCCTAATGGGCAAACATAGTTATTTCCCAGTGGACGTGACATTGCATTGGGTTGGCTACAAGAGTTGGGACTGGGTCCTGGACTGTGCCCAGCAACCCTTGGCACTATGGGTCCTGGGTGAGTCCCTGGTCCTCTTTGGGCCTCTTTTTGCATATGCAATGTGAACAACTGGAAGTTCTGGTCAACTCTTGACAGTGTTCCATCTTGGACATGCCTGGCCCATAGGGGGTATCCCCGGACCTCAGTGGAGCCATGGTCAGGTAGTAACATGACTAGTCTTACGCTCTGGCTCAGTGGCACTTCTCAGGAGCAAAAGTCAAAGGCAAGGTCTAGAACAAGAGCTGGAGTACCTGGTGGTCCCTGGGCTCCCTGATCGCCTTTTTCTCCTTTTGTGCCGGGAAGACCCCAGGATCCTTTTTCTCCTTTAACACCTGCCACCAAACATGAACATTTTTTTTTTTAAATAGTGAAAAATCACCTTCATTTTACAATTTTACATAAAACCTTTCTGAGACAAGTTTTCAAACAGCTCCTGGAGTGAAATCTACTCAAACCAACAGAGGCTAACTGAGAAACCAGGGGGGTTTACAACCGTTTGCTGAATGATGAAGAGGGCAGAGGTAGATGCATCAGATACAGTCCTGACCTTGAAAAGCTCAGTCTTGCTGGGGAGACAGACACAGCTCTGTCATGTGCTGTCACTGAGGTGCCAGCACCAGCACCACTGGGGCCCAGCAGGGGCTACGACTAACTCAACTCACTTTCACTCGGTGTTTTCACAAATGTGGACTGAGGTTCCACACCAGGTCAATGTTCCACCTCAACTCACCTAGGCCCATGCAGCATGGTGGCATATGGGGAAGAGAGTGACAGGACAACTAAGGGTGCTAAGTACCCCACTAACAATGCCAAGAGAATGCCCACTGCGTGGAGATGCACCTCCCTGCAGGACTAGTAGGACTGGCCTACTAGTGTCTGCAGGACTGGCCACCGTGTCTGCAGGACTGGCCTTCCATCCCCACTTCCTTCCCCAGTCTTCACACGAGATGTGGGTCTGAAAGGGAGCCTTTTAGGAGATCAATGTTGGAAAGGGAGGTGGTGTCCCTCTTCCACCTTGATGGTTGAGTAGTCACTAGGCCTCTGATTTCCAGGAGGTGTGGCAGCTCAACCCACCCACGTTCTCAAGCCTAGAGATGGGGTTACAAAGCGTAGATGAGGTTTGGGGACTCAGACTGCCCCAGTGTGGGGGAAGGACTGTGAGCATCAGAGGCGAGGCGTTGCCAGCCAGGGGTCAGGAGGGAGATGCAGCTGCTCACACTTCACTGTGCGCGTACCGCACCTGGGAGACACGGAGCAGGGTGGGGCTCAGTTCTGCATTTCCAACGGTTCTAGGGACACTTTGAGGCAAGGGGCTTCTAAGCTCCCACAATCCTTCCCTGGATCAGCTCGTGGCATATTGTACTATTATAGTTTTTTAAATAATTAGTTTCACTTAACAGATTCCAAGCGTGAACTGCAGGATTCAACTGTCTAAGCCCAGTGCACGAGATCATACCAAGCAAGGAGTAGGCATTAATGAGTGTTTTGTGAACAAATTCACTCATGGATGAAGGAGGGGCATGCTTCCTGCTAGCCAGCGGCTCAGCCAAGATGGGCAGGACAGACAGGGTGTGCCCAAACCAAAGAGATACTTTGCTCCCCAGCCACCGTCCTACTACACAGTCAGATCTTTCTGAGCACCTAGTCTGTGCCCAGCACCAGGCAAATGGAAACCACCTCACTCAGAGCTACTAGGGTGGGGCGATGTCCCAGAGAAACACACAGTGAAGAAGGGAGTGTGTACCGTGGAAAGTGATGAGTTCTGGATTCCCGGGATGAGTGGTACCGACCTGGAAAGAGAGGAAGGTGTGGTCAGACGCTGCCAACCCCAGCTGGTGTTTGCATCCATGGCAGCCTCTATCCCAGGCCCATGTGGCGGAAGAGGCGATGCCACAGGGTCAGGCCTTCCTTTGGTTCTATAGCCCCCTAAAGCCCTGAAGCCCCTTGCTCCCAGTAACTCTGAAGACACACACATCTCTGGCTTTCACCAGGGAGGCTCATCACATAACCAAATAGAGGAAGAGAAGGGAGACCTACTTGCTAATAAACTCAGCAGAGAGGAAGCCTAAAGAGTCTTTAAGACAACAAATTGCGGCAGTGTGGGTTTGGCCAACTAGGAGCATTCTTGGCATTCTTTCTTATCACTAAAGATTGATTGATGTGAGAGGTCAGGCATACTGGCAAGCAATGTGCCCGGCCATGAAGCTGGGCTAGCCGTCAGCGGGCCAGCCGTCAGCTTTGCTGAGCGTAGTGAACAGTAGCTAACAGTAAAGGGGGCTATCGTTAGGTTGGGCAGGGCTACTCTGGACTCCCCATTGAGTGCCAGGGTCTGGGGCCAAACTGTTCTATATAACATTCCTTCCCAGTCCTCTGCCAGACAGCCGCACTTCCTTATCTATCAAGACAAAGCCGCCTGCAACCTGGAACCTGGCTGCTCCCTAGTTGATAGGCAGAATCAAACTGGTCCATCTGGCACCATGATCCCTCCATGCTTATGGGTGGAGGGTCACAGGCTGCTCAGGGGTCAAAGACGGGAAGAGGGGAGGGAATTATCTGGGAGAAACACTTTCAAGATAAGGATGAAGGCTGCAGCACCAAGCTGCTATCTTGCAGCTATGCTGATAACGTTCCTCCATGGCGGACACAAGCTGTAAATTTTAAGTGAAGGGAAAGACTGAGACAGAAGGGGGCCTGTGGAACACCAGATGTGAGAGGAAGTCTTTCTGGTTCAAAATGCCCATTTTGGAAGCAAGTCAGGAAATGCCCATGCCCAGCTCCCATGGTGTCCAGCCAGGCAGCACGGAGTCATTTTGGTAACTCACCAAAAATGCTCCAAGCCCACCTTTGGCTTTGTTTATATGACTCTGTGACCCCCACAGGCACTGGTCACTGCAAGAGTCCTGGCCCTGGTAACTGCACTGGCATTTTGATAGCACCTGGAGTTGGCCTTTTTCCTTTCTGGGCGGTAGTCTCTCCATCTGTACCAAGAGGAGGGGATGCACGATCACTCAGGAGGGCCCCTCCAGCTCTGACCATTCATGTTTCTCTTCAGGCCCTGCCAGCAGGCACCTTTGTCACCTTACATAGGTGTGTCCTGCTCTCTGTCTTCCACGCCAGAGCTCCCAGGCTCTGGCTGCCTCAGAGTTGAGACATCGGCAGAGGTCTGGGAAAACACTCAGTGAGTGCATCATTGTGGAGCCTCTGACCCAAGCCTCATCATCACCTCCAACAGGAGTCAATGACGGAGGCACTTCAGGGAATATGCGTAAATTGTAATGCAGAAGCTCCTGAGAGCAGAGACCACACCTGTCCAGGTCACCCCTGTGTCTTCAGAGCCCAGCAGAGTACTTGGAACTCGTTAAGTGCTCAGTAAATATTTGTTGAATGAATGAGACAGTGATTCTGCACGGTTCTGTGACTAACGCCTGTGCACGGGGCCCACCCTCCTCGGGTTTCCTCACAGAAACAAGATTCTCTTAATATGGCCGAAACCCCAGGGACAGTGCTGCTGACAGGCGGGGGAACCAGGCCATGGACCCTCAGAATCACCAAGTCTACACTGCTGCCTAGTGGCCAGGAGACCTGAGTTAGGGCTCCAGCTTGGGCATGTCTGGTGACTGAAACAAACAAGCGAGCTCTGAGTCACAGTTGCTTTCCTTATTGTAAAGTGGAAGAGATAATCTCTGCCCCTCGGGGTTGTGTGCTGCGCAGTGATATGATCACTGGGAAAGGAAGGAACATAGTCACAGATTTCCCAAGTTCCCAGTACAAAGACCACGGGTTGGCCTTGCTTTTGTCCCATCTATATTTTTTAAGGGTTCTACTTTTGCCAATTTTATTCTGCTCCAACCATGAAGCTCATGTGGTCACAGTAACAAGAGCCAGAATATTTCATTGCCACTATCCGTTGCCGAGAAGCTTCTAGTCACTAAGGGCCTACATGTAGGTGACAGAAGACATGAGAGAGGACACTCACTGGTGGAAGGGACCCATGACAATGGCTGCTCTTTTTCTCTGAGTTGCTACCTATGCCCAGCCTGATGCTCTTTAAGACAGTGACTGCTACTTACTGGTGTTTTGCAGTGTGGCCGGACAGGAATCGGGAAAACAGCCTGTGGGTTTTGAGAACACAACAGATTAGACCATCAGGACCCCCGGACTTGGGCTTAGGCCAGCCCCGTGCCTGATCCCTCATGACGGTCCCCGCACCCATCCCAACTTACTCCTTTAATGTTAATCACAGCTCCAGGTGGTCCAGGAGGGCCTGGGGGACCAGGTAAGCCAGGTGGGCCCTAAAGATAGAAAAGAAAGGCAGTTCCTGAGTTCCAGCTGGCAGGGGCAGCTGCAGGATACTCCCATCACCCCTGGGTTTGGGAACATAGCAAGAAAAGGAGGGTCCTCTGAAGCCAACCACTTCTCCCTTGGGTAGGCTGTCCCTTCCACAGGGCACGTCTATGTTCCTGATCTCACTGCATCTTCACAGCACCAACCAAGGGGGAGACACCTGCAGATAACGAGGCCCAGAGAGAGGAAGTGACCTGCTAAAGGCCACACAGCAATTTAGGGCAGAACTGAGGTTGCAACCCAGGTTCTGACTCCCAAAGCAATGCTCAGTTGACATGGAGCCTATGACCTATCAGCACATCGCTAATGTGAAGGGAGTTGAGATGGGAGGACCCCTCCCCACAAAACACATGATATGGTGCCCAGGGGAGTGCTTCAGAAATGCAAAACTTGTATTAGATAGCAGAGTCATTTTTAAAGCCAAGTTAGCCTAGCTTTAATGTTATGCAACATTTTCTCCTTAAAGCCCAGAGGCCTGGCAGCCGGAGAGGAGAGGCTCTGAGGGCAGACGAAGGAGTTCAGCCCCCACGGAAGCCATGCTGATCACTCTCCACGATAGCACTGGTGTCTGGCTTACCTCCGAGTCTTGGTGAGTGGGAGACCCCTAATGCTTCAGTAAAAATGGATTTCTGGGCATACAAAGCAGAGACACGGTGGCACAAACAGAAGCAGCAATGGATTGAGAGCTGTGTTTGCACGTTGGTTTGGTGCTTATTAGCTGGGTGCCTTCAATAGGCACCAGGTTCTTCTTCTGTCTCATGTGATAATTATTACCAAGACTAAGTGAAATATCGCCCTGAAAAGCATTTTGCATGGCATCTAGTATGCAGGAATTGCTCAGTAAACACTGGCTTCCTTCTCCTGCCCCCTAGACCCTACCGATGCTCCAGTGCTCCCCACCTTGTGAGGCCCTACCTAAGCAACAATCTGCCTTTGACACTGACTCAAGGTAGTGAGAAATCCCTGGGGCTGTGCCAAGGAGGGAAGAGGGGATAGGCCCCTGGAGTCATTCCCCTGGGATTTGGAATCACATTTTATGAGCAAGCCCAGCTTGCTTTCTCCCTGTCTCCCTCTGGGACCTGCATGAGGAAGGCTCGGCTCCACTAAGGTGTTATAGGTGACAGGGACCCTCCGGAGAATGGGCTGGCACTGGGTGAAAGGACTTTTGGAAGTGGTGGTGGAGGAAGAACAATATTCCTGAGCGTTTGGTGTGCAGGGTCACTGGACTAGCAGTCTCCCACCCCCAGGACACCAGGCTCTGGTTGCATCCCCAGGGGACTCACCTCCAACATGATCCCTCGATCTCCTTTGGCACCCTTGGGGCCATTCAATCCTGGACGACCCTGAAACCCATAGGAGACACCTTAGTAAACCCACTGCCCACAGGCCAGACTGGCCCACAGGTCCTCCCCTCACATCCTGTCTGAGGAACACTAATACCTACAGGTCGGCCGGGAAGGCCAAATTCTCCTTTGTGTCCTGGTGGTCCTTTGGGCCCCTAGAGGTAAAACAAACACCAGATCAGAAAAGAACAGAAACTCTGTGTTCAGGGAGATGGAGGGTGCCTGCCTGCATCTGTGGACAGCTCTGACCACCACTAACAGGAGTAGGAGGGGGGCAAAGGGCAGTGACAAAGTACCCACCTGCCCGGCTCCTCGTATCTGGCCTCTTTGCTCTCAGCTAGAAGCACCGGCTCAGCCCCATACCACACCTCACTTTCCTGTAGGTTCCTACCCATCCCAAACTTTGGATCCAGCCCCTTGAAGTCCAGGCTAACCAGGGAGCAAGAAGTCAGAAGCCCAGGGCTCCAGCTCCCTGGTAGCTGGGTGTTGGCCAGCCCAGAATGAGGACCTCTGCCCTAGGTCTTAGGTCTCAGGGCTCACCACATCCCGCATTACGAATCATGCAGCCCTGGCTTGCCCCTCAGGCCAGCCCTGCCTTAATAACCCACTCCAGGACTTGCTTCCTGCCTTGTTCTGACCTGTTCCTAGGGACTAAATTCTTGGCTTGGCACCCTAGTTCTCCAGCTAAGTCCCTGATCCATGGTCCCTATTTCAGGGCTGTCCTTCCAAGTTCTTATGCTCCTAGAGCCACTGTTCTATTCCAGCCTCCTTCAGGGGCTGAGGTGCAGACTGCTTCCATTCCTTGACTGTGCCATCTCGTGAAGTCAGGGTCATGCTGGTGTCTTCCAGTTGGCAGAGGTGGGGGAGGGGGAGGAGGCCAGGTTCTACTCCTGGTCTGCACCTTCCCACTCCCGTAGCCGGTTCTCCCCTATCTCCTAGAGAAATGAATGGTTTAAACTTGGAACCCTCCAAATCCCCTCTTCCTATTATTATTTGCCCTGAAAAACAGTAAATAAAAACTGAGTTGAAACCGATCTGGTGTGTCAAGTACCCAGTCCATGGTACTTGGAAAGGAAAACAAATGTAGGAGGGGCTAACAGGGCATAGGCCGCTGTTTAGTATGTTCTAGGGCAGGGGTCCTCAAACTTTTTAAACAGGGGGCCAGTTCACTGTCCCTCAGACCATTGGAGGGCCAGACTGTGGGCCCCAGGATAAGTCGGCTGCTAAGCAGGACAGGCAGCAGTGGCAAAAACACCTGGCAGGCCAGAGAAAAACACCTGGCAGGCTAGGAGAGCTGTATGTGGCCTGCAGGCCATAGTTTGAGGACGCCTGCTCTAGTGCAATACTTCCCAAACATCAATGTGTGTAAGAACTGGATCTTGCTAAAATTGAGATCAAGTGTGTCTGAGGTGGGGCCTGAGGGTCTCTACATCTTAAGATGCTCCTAAGTGAGATCACTGATGCTAGTGCATGGACGATACTTTGAGTAACAAGATCCCAGTAGCTTTGAAGGGGAGTCGTAAGCTATAGTAGTTACCAGGGCCATTGCTAGCCCATATGGTGCCTTTATGCAAATTAGAAGAAGGTGCCCCTTAACCGCCTGTGTTTGGTAAGTTGTGCAGAAGCCAGGCCTCATGAGGAACAACCCCATAGTTTCTATAGAAGCCTGCTGGCCACCATTGCTAACTATTTGTATTTTCCACAATATTGGAGGTTAGTAAGTAATTAACCAGTGGTTAACCCAAGACTCTCCCAATCTGCCCTAGCCCTCAGCTATCTCCCTCCAGGGTGTCTGTTCTTTGGTTCCTTAAATCAGGAGGTCTCAGAAGGTCTTCTGAGAGATGCACTTGGTGGTTGAGGGCCATTCATCAATTGCATGTGTCTGTTACAGAAATGTGAGGTGCTTTTTTCCCACAACCGAGATCCAGCTTCAATCAGACAAACCTATATGTATTTCTCCAGCCCAAAATGTTTCAAAAGAATCAAGGCCAGCTTATTCACTGGAGGTTTTGGAGGTGTGGTAGAAAGAGACTGGATCTAGAGTCCACTAGGCTGGCCTCAAGTCACCACCCTGTCACTTAAGCTATGTGACAGTGGGCAGGCCACTTAACCCCTTTGAGGCTTGGTTTCTTCATCTATAAAACAGAGGTTCTGATATTTAGATCTTACAGTTGTGAGGATGAAATGAGATGACCCATGTGAAGTATCAGGAGAGTTTCTGATCCCTAGTGGAGCCTCTACACCTGAACTTTCTTTGTTCTTTAGGGAAGAACATATGACAGGGAAGTTTAGGGGTTACCCTTGAGAGAAACGGACTATTTGAAAGACCAAAGGGTACAACAGCAAGGCCAGAAGGGCCCTAATACCATCTAATATCAATTCAAGCCCTTCAACATACAGATGGGAACACAGAAGCCCAGACAGAGAAAGGGGCTTGCTCACGGTTTCACAGCAAATGAGTAGTAGATTCAGAGGTAGGATCCCAAAGCCAGAGAGATCTTGTGGGGTTCCTTTGAGGGGTTCCCTAGGCAGTTGGCTGCTTTTAACTGACTAATTCTGTGGAATAATTATGAGTGCCCACTACCACCTGTTTCTCCTCTCCTTCTTGGACACCCAGATGAACTATATTCTGAAGCTTCAGGCACCTGAGTTCTGGCCAGGAGAATGCACTAGAAGTGGATGATTTCATTATCTCCACACATTGACGTCCAGGAAGTATTGCACCAACCAGTGGCCTGTGCCCTGTTACCCCTTCTACATTTGCTTTTCTCTCCCTAAAAGCAATAAGGATCAAGTACTTTACATGCCAAACCTGTTTCAGTTTTTATTTGCCATTTTTCAGGGCCAATAATGGTAACTGGAAGAAGGGACTTAGAGGACTCCAAGCTTCAACCATACATTTCTCTTGGAGATAGGGCAGACCTAGCTAAGGGAGTGGGAAGGTACAGACCAGGAGTAGAACCTGGACTCCTCCCCCACCTCTGCCGGCTGTAAGACACCAGCATGACCCTGACTTCACAAGATGACAGAGTCAAGGAATGGAGGCATCCTGGGTCCCTGACACACTCCTTGGAAGAGAGATGCCCAACTGGGACAACCACAGTGGACTTTGTAAGAGTAAAAAATAAGCTGCTATTGTGTTAAACTACTGAGATTTCATTTTTATTTATTTATTTAATATTTATTTATTTATTTTTGAGACAAAGTCTCACTCTGTCACCTGGGTGGAGTGTCTTGGCATCATAGTTTGCAACAACCTCAAACTCTTGGCTTTGGCAATCCTCTTGCCTCAGCCTTCCAAGCAGCTGGGACTACAGGCATCCGCCACACCACCCAGCTAATTATTCTTTTTTTAGTAGAGATGGCGTCTCACTCTTGCTCAGGCTGGTCTCAAAATACTGAGCTCAGGCAATCTATCTGCCTTGGCCTTCCAGAGCGCTAAAATCATAGGTGTGAGCCACTGCACTCAGCTACAGTTTTATTTTAATAACTGTTAGCTTATCGTAATATATGCATGTTTTGCCACATCCTTTGAATTTTCACAACTGTCACAACTAAATCTAACTAAACCAAAATATGACAAATTTTTCAAACCCCAGCCCAGATCCAGCTGAGAGACGCTCTGGCTCACCATTGGTCCGGGGGCTCCGTGCACTCCGGGTTCACCCTGAAACAGGAAGGTGTGTGCTCATCACTCAGCAGAACACTATTTGAGGTGGAAATGATGGGAAGCCAGAGCAGATATGTGCCTGGAGGGCCTGGTGACATAATTACCTTTTTCCCCATCAGCCTTTCCAGAGGAATGTCCCCTGTCAGGATGGCACCTGGTTCTCCTTTCTCGCCCTACAATTCAGAGAAGCGGTCAGTGAAGTTAGGCTCCTGCTTGCCCTCGTCCAGAGGTTCACAAAGACCTCTCAGTCCCACTGCCATGATGCTGCTCCTGCCTCCATCCCACCCCTAATCCCACTGCTGCTGCCGTACCACCCCTCACTACTGTAACACAACAGCCTCCTAAGTGAATGAATGTTCCCGGAGCTGCTCCCTCTGTGCACTGGCAGAGTTACTGTCCTTGGACACAGGCTGTGATCTTCTGTGACCCTCCAGTGCTCCCGCTGATGGCAGATCTGCACCCTCATCCCCAGCCCTCCAGGATCCAGTCCCAACACAGAGAGAGGTCCTGTCTACCTCTCACCACATGGTGCCCTCTGGCACCCCTGGTTCCTAATCCATTTGATAGTTTGCTTTCCTAATGACTTGAAATCTGTTCCCACCAAGAATATTTAGCCTTGCATGAAATTAGAAAAGAGATGAGGGTATAAGGACTAGAGACCTCTCCCCACACAGAGGCATCATGTCTCCACCTACAATTTTGTCTTCAAACTCCAGGCTCCTATACGAACACTTACATGGTCAAGCAAAGCTACCCTTGATGGCAAGAAATAGGAGATGGGTAGACTATGGGCAAAGACACAGGATCTTGTTCTCCATTCGGTACAAGGAGAGCCACCCATTATTTCAGGAGGTCTTCCAAGATCATGTATGTTCAGAGAACAAAGCCAGGTAGAGAAACCTTCTATGTGACTCTGAGGCTTTGGCCCCTGGGAGGCTGAGCTGATCTCCTTTCTATTGGGTGGGAGGAGCCAGGGCAGCAGTACCAAAGCAAGCAGAGCAGCCCCCTTCTCTGCACCCCCTAAGTCCACATCTGATATTTGGATCTTACCACTCCGCTGGTGAGGCAAGTCAGTCCTGAGCACGCCAGCAGCAAGAAGAAGCAAGCACAAAAGCATTAGAGGTGCAGCAAGAGAAAGCGCATTTGCCACTAGGGCTGAAGCAGAATTGCCGGGGTGCTCATCCCAGGCATTCAAAGTGGCAGGCATGAGAGGCGGGGTGTCATCTTGGTCCCTCTAGATCCAGCTGACCTCGCCACACAGGAAACAGAGTATTTAAAGCAAGAGCTTCCCTTGTTTGACAGGGCCTCCTACCAAGCCAGAGCTGCCCCAGCCCCCTTCTATCTCACAGATGGGTCAGCAAAAGCATACCAAGATATCGCCTCCTTGTGGTGCCAAACTTTGCCCACACACTGAACCCTCCACACTCCAGAACAGTGTCCCTGGAACTGGACACTGGAACATTTCTCCTCCTCCTCGGAGGCCATTGTAGAAGGGTAAGGGTGGGAAGGGGAATAAGAAAAGCCTGGGCTCTCTCCTCCTGCAGAGCACACCCACCCTCCTGCCTGCTCAGGGCAGGCTCAGGGGGTTGCACAGTTCTCCCTCTGGTCCTGTCTTGTCCTCCACTCCAGCAGTGAGAGTGCTCTGCTGGCTCTTTGCATATTTCTTCATATCTGTTACTAAACCCCTAGTCAGTAGTGCCTAGTGCAGGAAGCTGGCAGGCACACTGTGGGGGACCAATGGATGAAAGATGGACCGGGATGAATGAATCCAGTCTAGAGTCTTTGCCATCTGTTTATGGATGTCACTTTCCCCCTACAGTTTTCCCAACTTCCAACTTGGAAGTTAATTCTAAGGAAACAAACACAGAAAGGTACAAAGATCAGTCTGACATCCTGTTCTCGGAAAGTTCTCCAGATGCTAAAAGTTGAGTACAAAGACTTTGAACCAAGACTGTTATTCAACTGCAGAACGCCCAAACTTACAATTTATTGTAAGAATATTAGCATTCATTCTAGAATGTTAGTACTTACAAATTATAAGCCTAGACAACTATTTTGCACATGAACTTTATGGCTACCCTGTATTATACATTCTTTCATCCAACAAGCATTTCAAGTATAATTTGCACACTGGGCCCTGTGCTAGTACTGGAATCATGGAAAACACTGGCACGATGCCCGTTCTCAGGGGGTGCACACTCCAACTGGAGTGCCCATAGGTGCCTGGACAAAACACACACAACACATGATAAAAGCATTCAAGGGAGGGTTAACTGAGTTCTCTTTCTAAATTACGGTGAAAGTCAATTTCACCACCTGTGACACCCTTTTCATCTCATGGAGGAACTTTGAGATTCTAGAAGTTAACAGCTGGAGAATAAGTGCTAATAATAGGTATGGAGTTTCTTTTTGGCATGATGAAATGTTCTAGAATTAGATAGTGGCGATGACTGCACCACCTTGTGAAACCACTAAAAATCACTGCATTGTACAATTTAAAGGGGTCACGGTATGTGGACTGTATCTTAAGGAGGAAAAATATTAACTGCTACTTTCAGGCAATTTGAAATGTTTAGCAAATTCCAGAGCCTTAGCCTACCCACACACTGGGGCCCCTCTCACCTGTTCTCCTTTTAGTCCTGGAAATCCAGGCACGCCAGTGTCACCTTTTGGTCCTCTAGGGCCCTGGAAAGAATCATGGTAGGTTATTTTGTTGTTTGGGATTAAAATGCTTTAACCAATCGGAAAAAATTTTGTTTTCAAAAAATAGAATAGAGCGTGCCATTCCCTAGGCAGGTGGAAATCATGATGAGCCGTGCTGTTTTCTTAACTTTAAGTAACTCAGAAACTGTGGTCTGGTAGAAAGAAGACAGCATTGTCAGGAGGCCGGGAGGCCCCAGGCCTCTTTGAACATTAGTTTCCTCCAACTGCTACTGACACAGCCTATTACCTGGTCCTACTGCTTCTGCCTAGCTCATGGCTCCTCCGGATCACCACGCAGCCTGCCTCCTGTACCATTCCCCTTCCAGGATTCCTGCACCTTCTGTGTCCCCCTCCCCAGGAAATGGCACCCTCATCTGACATCCCAGCCCACCCCAGCCAGGCCTCACACCTCACCTTTCACCCCCTCTCCAGGGCTGCCTCCTTTTCCTCAGCCTCACTACACTCCCCACTTCTTTACTAGAACAATGTCTGGCAGGAATGCCCCTGCACCCCTCTGCAGTCAGCCAGAGGTGACCTCTTCTCAACTCCAGTACAGACAGTGAATGTCTGTGACAATGACTCATACAGCCACAGCGTCTGTCCCAGAAAAGCAGTCAACACTTCATTGCTATGTAACTTTTCACAAGTCTCTGTCTTGTCTTTTGGGTAAAATGGGGAGTGACCCATTATAGCAGTGGCTTTCAAATATTTGTTATTATTGTTTAAGGTGAAACTTTGTCTTGTCTTTTTATTCCAAATAAAGACTTAAATAAAAGCCCAAGATGTAAAGTATGTCAAATGGAGCTCTCCTGATAGGAGGTCAGTGGCCTGCGTCTGACCTTTTGGGCCCCCTGCTTACTCCCCACAGTGGTCCTGGAGGCTCTTCTTCAAAGCTTGGGATCCCCTGGGGAACACAGAACCACTCATCTAGAGCAGGATGTGTTCTGGAACATGCTCCAGGGCTGACTGCAGCTCAGAGCTCCAGACCCAGGCTCACCAGCAGTTCTTCTCGCAGCCACACTCTGTTTGTTAATGTCTAGTTAACATGTGCTTTCAGTGTCATCATAGGAGATGCTCCTTTAGAAAATGTGAAAAGCTCAGCAAATTATAAAGAAATAGAAAAAGAGACCACGTATAATTCTGCCATCAAGAGCAACCATCTCTTGTATTTTTGACAAGTCTCCTTCATTTATCTGGAGGCAGTGCATAGCACTGGCTGGCATTTCAAAGGTGCAGTGGCTTGGAGAAATCATGCAGGTCCCAGCCTGAAGCCAGGCCCTAACTTTTAGACAGAACTAATCACTATCTACAAAGAAATGCATTTTCACCTTCCAAGGGAAAAGCTTCATAAAGGTACACACTGTGTACCTCCCTCTCTCCACGCTCAATTGTCATCTCTTTAGGCACTTTATCTACTGGGACCTCATCTATTCAAAACGCTTGACTCATCCACTCCAATTCATAGCAAGCCAACTGCTGGCTTTGATTGGTTCTGGGTAAAGAGATGTGAGCAAGACCCAACTCTCCATAATTATTTGTAGGACAGGTGAGGAAAAAAAGACATGGGCACAAACAACTGTTATTTAAGGCTGAAAAGAACCATAGGAGTGGTGACAATAAAGTTCTATAGGACTCAAAGAAGGGGACACTTTCAGGTGTCCCCTGAAAGCAATGAGAAAATGTTGATGGACAGGATGGTGCCAGAGCCTAGTCATGCAGAGATGGAGGAAATGCCGTTCTAGGTGGAAGGCACAGAATAAGCACAGCCACGGGGCGCAGGTGGAAGATGGCAGCAGGGTTACTTACTGGAAATCCTGGCAGCCCAGGAATACCGTCTGGCCCCTGTGACACACCAAAATAAAGCAGGTGGGATTAGGGCAGCATTTCCCAACTCAGCAGGAAATCATGCCTTGGGGCCCACTCCCTCCTTGCACCTTCCAAAGGCCTAAACATGGCACATGGCAAGGCTGCATGGTGCAGCTGGGAGGGAGAGGGTCCCTGCAGAATCACACGGCTGGCTAATGTCCGAGGTACCCCGACTTCACCCCTCCCTGGAGCCAGAGCTCAGAGCTTTGTCACAGCCTCTTCCCCCCAGAAAATAGCTAAACTATGAAATCTCTGGGGTGAGGAATACACCCTCAGTCCCTGATAAATAAACTCTGAGGAAGATTCAGTGGTGGGCTGGGATCTTTGGGATAGATGTATGTTGGTGTGACTCAGTTCTTTTCCCTTAGTAGGAGTGAGAATTGTAAGGGATGAGCCATTTTAAAGTATCTCCAGGACATGGAGAGTTTGTGCTTCACTCCACAGGGCCCAAGACCTTCTGCCTGACAACACAAGACACTTCCAGCTATTAAAGGCATCAGAGTCTGGCAGGCTACGTACATATAAGTATATAAATGGGTAGGGAGAGAGAGGACACTAGATGGTGACAAGTGTCTCTGCATACAATATGTCATGGGCTGGAAACCCATAAAGCTGACATCCCAGACTTGAGTCCCCTCAGAGAGGGAACGGGCACTGAGTGGATAGAGCCTGATCCAGCTGTTTTTTCAAAGGGCACCTTGAGGGTCTGGATTCACCCACGGGGAGGATGGCAATTGGGAAGGAAGTGAGGGAGAGAGAGAAGGGGTGCGGGCATGGGAATGCAGGGACTATTCAAACAGAGATGCCCAATCTCTGACTTTAGGCGGCCTGTATGTTGCTTTACTGTCAGCCCATCTAATACCCTAAACCTCCCAGCCTCTCTGTGCAAAGGCTGCTGTTGTTAGCTGGTGTGCTCTACAGTTTGATATGGGGGTGTTTTGGATTATTTGCATTAGTAGAAATCAAGGAAAGGGAATCCTCCACTTCCTTTTGGCACCCTTGAACCCACTCAGTCCTGGGTGACCCTGGAAGCCACAGGAGACAAATTAGTAAACTCCCTGCCCACAGGCCTGCCTGACCATGTGTCCTCCCCTTACATCTAGTTTGAGGAATGCTGAGATACACTTTTATCCACTGGGCAGCTGATGTTGGGACGTGTGGCGGGGATTTAATACCCAGGCTGCAACTTTTCAAAAATGCAAAGTTCTCTTTCCATTCTCCTTGGATATGTTCTAGCTCTATGCTTCAGGAGCTAAAAGGACTCCAAACCAACCCAACTTTGTTTCAGCTGGGTAGGAACCTCACTCTGGGACAGCTGTAGATACAAACCGGAGGCCCCATAAGCTCAGGAATGCTGGAGAAATTCAGGGATCCATCAGTGATATTCATCAAGGACTGAAAAGAGAAATTCAGATAATGAGGCCAAAACAAGGCGTGGCATGTGTCCTGCCTTGCTCCTGGCAGCGAGGCTTTTGCTGAAGTTGCCCAGTGTGGCAGAACATGACAGACACTGAGGGCATGCCCAGCCCACTGCCAAACACATCCCTCCCTCCCACTTTGCAGAAAACAGCACTGAGCTGCCTTAGCACTTTCCTCTTCTAATTAATGTTAAAGTTACACAATACATGAACGTCATCTTTTTTTTTTTTTTTTGAGACAGAGTTTCACTACATCACCCTCGGTAGAGTTCTATGGCGTCACAGCTCACAGCAACCTCAAACTCTCGGGCTTAAGCGATTCTCTTGCCTCAGCCTCCCGAGTAACTGGGACTACAGGAGCCTGCCACAACACTCAGCTATTTTTAGAGATGGAGTCTCTGGCTCAGGCTGGTCTTAAACTCTTGAATTTAGGGATCCACCCACCTTGGCCTCCCAGACTACTAGGATTACAGGTGTGAGCCACCACACTCAGCCTTGTCATCTCTTTTTTAAGATTTTAAATATATATACTATATATACCCCCCACCCCCTTAGAAAGAACACTTGCTGGGACATGTGTGTGTTTGCCCATGTGGTTATTTTATATAAATGGCATCAGCCTCTATGTATTATTCCTCAATGTGTGTTTTTCACTCAACCATATTGTGTAGAGATTGTTCCATGTGGAATTTCATAGCATGGATATTGTTAGCTTCAAGATTCTGCCAAAAAGCCATCCACCCATATGATTTACACTTCCAGCAGACGCACACAAGATTACCTTTTCCCCCCACACCCTTATCACATTTTCTACTTTTTAATCACACTCCTCCCACCTTAACCTTAGTCATCCTTCCAGTTTTGGAGCTTTTTGGCTTTCTGTTGTTTACCAGCATGATGTTCTCTTAGAAAGGCCACGATTTTTCATAAATGTGATGTCTTAATATTGAGTGGAGCATAATCTGGTCCCAACCCACATTCTGTCCCCAGCGCCCAGAGCTGGCTACATGCCCTGCCCCATACCCAGCAGCCCTACACTTGTGGACAACCTTTACCCCCCTTTAGTAAAGGCAGAAAATGTGCAGCAAGTTCTGCCCTGGGTCATACTCACGCCAGACAAGACCTCGATGCGCCCAGGTGGCCCTCTGGGTCCAGGGGGTCCCACAATGCTGGCGCCATCCATGCCCCTTTCACCCTAGTTACAGCAGCAAGAAGTGAAAAAAAAAATTTACAGTACATGGATAATGTCCCTAGAAGGAGGCTGGAAAGTCCTCCCACCCACCCCCACTCCTCAGGCATGACCTTACCTTGGGTCCCCGCTCTCCTTTCTCTCCTTTGGGACCCTGGAAAAGCAAACAAACAGATACAGAATTGTTCTTCTATTCTTTTATCCGGCTCTCCATCCCCTCTCATCTTGCCATCTCTCTCTAAGCTCTCACACTCATATTCTTCCAGGCAATGGGAACAAAGGATGAGGGGCAAGTTCTACCAAAGGTCCAAAGTCAGGCAGTAGGAGAGGATCAGAGGCCCTTTCCCAGGGCCCAGTGAGGGTCCTCTCAACCCCAATCTCAGTGGCCTCTGCATCTGCGGGCAGGGAGGTCATGGGACTGTGCTGCTCCTTCTTGCTCTGGGTCCCATTTGACAAAGATGATGAGACCCAGGGGGTGGCCCTCCTGAGAGCAGGCATCTCGGGGAAGCTGGACCACACCCCTGGAGCAGGATGCAGCAGGGAGAGGCAAGTGCCAGGAGCACAGGGTGTTAAAGTGGGACAACAGGGGGAAGGCAGTGAAGCAGAGATGCTTGGTGGTCGGGGACTGGGGAGAAAGAGGGGGACAGGGAAGAACAGATGAAAAAAGGCAAGGTGGGTTTCAAGTTCTTCCTACATGAGGTTTTTGTGCAAAACTTCTGGGCTGGCTTGGCACCTGTAGCACAGTGGTTACAGCACCAGCCATATGCACCAAGGGTGGCAGGTTCGAACCCAGCCTGGGCCAGCTAAACAACAACAACTGCAACAACAAAAAAAATAGCCAGGCATTGTGGTGGGCACCTGTAGTCCCAGCCACTTGGGAGGCTGAGGCAAGAGAATTGTTCAAGTCCAAGAGCAGGCATCCTCAAACTACAGACCACATGCAGCCCACCTAAGACATTTATCCGGCCCACTGGGTGTTTTTGCCGCCGCTGCCTGTCCTGCTTAGCAGCCGACTTGTCCCGGGGCCCCGCAGTCCAGCCCTCCAATGGTCTGAGGGACAGTGAACTGGCCCCCTATTTAAAAAGTTTGAGGACCCCTGCCCAAGAGTTTCAGGTTGCTGTGAGCTGTGACGCTAAGGCACTCTACTGAGGACAACATAATGAGACTCTGTCTCAAAATAAAAATAAAAAAAAGGAAAAACTCCTGGGCTATTCCCCAGAGAAACAAGCTATAAGGGACCCCTACTTTCCCTGTTCCACAGAGGCTAGTAGCTGGAGGCACAGAGAAGGTGGTTAACGAAAGAGACAGAGCCAGGATACACCCACAGTCCCCTCGCTCTAGTGTGACAATCCTCATACTGAAGGTTCCAAAATCAACCTACACTTGAAGCCATGGGTCCAGAGATTTGGGGTTCATGCAGCAGCCTGGTACTTCCAGAGCCTTCAGTATCCTAGGGAAGGAGGAAGAATGAGGATTTCAGGTCCAGTTCTGAGCACCTGCTTTTCCAGGTGCCGATGTTACAAGCTAGGGGCTCAGCAGGGAGCTGGCATAGCCCTTAGTGCACATTGTTCTTTAATCACAGTAAGGAAGGAAAGTACCTCAAATCCAATTGCACATCCAGGGCCTGGGGGACCAGGAGGGCCAGGGGGCCCTGGGGGTCCCATGACTCCAGGAGTGCCAGCTTGTCCATTTTTCCCTGGGGGTCCCGGTAAGCCTCTGTTGCCAGGGTCACCCTGTAAGGGAAAGGACAGGCTGATTACCCAACCCTGGGTTCACTCCTGGAAGGAACAACCTCAGAACATCACTGTCTGAAGTTAATTAGGTTGATGAATGCTCTGATCGTTCCTGCTTAATGGTACAGAAACAGCTGTCTTGCTAATTGACATTTCACTTGGATAAGCTGACGCACTCATTTGAACGCATTTGTAGGGCGGGGTGAGCAGGGAGAAAACAGGGAAGGGTGTTTAATCCCCACCATCCCAGCTGTTGTGCCTTCCCCAAGCAATTCCTTTGAGACATCTTTCTGCTCCATGACATTTATCCATTCAATGCTCCAGCCCAATGGCCCAATTACAGTAAACCCAGAGAAAGGGGAGTCAGGAGAGAGAAAGCTTATTTCTTTTTCTTTACCTTTTCACCAACGGAGCCATTAGGCCCTCTTGCTCCCTGAAAAAACGAAAATGAAAACAAGGGCCAATTACTACACATCTCATTACATGTGTTTAGAAGAAACCACAGAACTATGGACTTTAAAGTGATAGGACATTAAAATGGGACTCTTTCTGTCTGGGTTGCGGCTGATGTCTCCACGCTGAACACATTACAATACAAACTGGTCTGTGAGGCCAGTCACACTTATAAACCATCAGCTCATCACTTTCCTCAAGAGTAAACCAGAGAAGCTGAAGATTAACCAGAGAGAGATGTCACAGAATCCCCTGGAGAGTTGTCAGTGGCCTGCAGTGGTCCCCTCCCACACCCCACATGATTGAAGTAAAGGGTTGTTTCCTCTACTCTGAACTGAGGGAGGGGTTTCAAGAACTGATAGGTATCCCCCAGACTTTCAGAGAAATGGGGAAAGATGACTGACTCTCTTTGAGAAAGATCTAAAGACCAACACTGGCTAAAGTAGCCCCCAGGGGACAGAATAGGGGAGGAATTATAGGTCTACCCCAGTGGGACCACATTACAGTCTCCTGGGGGGTCAGACATGGATCCCACAGAAAGGAGCCAGCTGTGAGCTGCAAGCAGAGTGAAAGCCTAAAGGGGGTAGGTGATCAGGAGAGGTCAGCTGCAGGTCACTGCCCTACCCCCAAGGACTGTGTTGGGGCCCCAGATGGAAGCTCTCTGAGGAAACCACAAACCCATCTGCAAGAGAAGGAGGCAGTAGTTGATGGCCACACAGAAGGTCCTAACACTGACTGTGATGTACCAGCTGTGGGGAACTTTGCCCTTCCCCAGCCCCTGTTGGCCCTGGGCTAGAGTGCCCTTCCTACATCAAATCCATAGAAATGACAGACTGGATCATTCTAAAATAGCCATGCTCAAAAGTAAGATGGGGGGTCATACTGGAGCTAAAATAGGAAGGCTAAAGGGAAAACAGAAGGGAAGCTGAAGACAGGGGCCTCTGCCATGGGAAGAAGCTGTGGGAAGAAGGCATCCTGCAAAGTGGTGATGCAAGCCAGGCCCGGGCTGTGCTTCTGGGCCTTAGGCAAAGAGACAGCCTGAAAGGCTGCAGCATTAGCTGGGCAGAGTGGTGGGTGCCTAGAGTCCCTGCTATTGGGGAGGCTGAGGTGGGAGGATCACTTGAGCCCAGGAGTTGGAAGTTACAGTGAGCTATGATCTCCAGCCACTGATCTCCAGCTATGATTTCTACTACTGTACTCTAGCTTGGGCAACACAACAAGACCTTGTCTCTTTAAAAAAACCAAACCCAACAACAACAACAACAACAACAAACTACAGAAATACTGCAGCAAGCCATCCATCCAGCCTGCTATTTGGGAGGCTGAGGTGGGAGGATCACTTGAGCCCAGGAGTTGGAATCTCCCCTCCTCTTCCGTCCACTCTCATTGAGAGGCAACTATGGGTGCTTTGATTTTAAAAGAATAATAAGAGTTGTTTGTTGGGGCACAGTGATAAGGCAGAGTGCCCAAGTGACTGGGAAAGTGTGGGAAGTCCAAGGACATCTCACACTTGGGGAGATCAGCTACCAAGATACCCTGACTGGTAGCACAAGCCACTCCTTCCGCTTCCTTCTTAAAGCCTACAAATCACAGAAATAGCGGCTACCCACCTTCCTAAAGTCTATTCGAAGGCAGAAAACAGGCTAAAGTGGATCTAAAATTTAAAAACAAACACAAGCGAGAAACACCAAACATCCAAGGAAAGACAATGCTCAATGTTAGACAACAAAGTCAATCACAGAATATACGGCCAAGGAAATAGAAAAATAGCAAAATGGTGCAGTCAGGACTAAAGTACATCGTGTGTATTCTCAGAGAAAAAGAGAGGGTGTTACAGCTGTGAAACCAGGATAAGCTGCCATGACATAAGAACAGTGATTATGAAAGAGAATCAGTTAGAGATCTTGGAAATTAAAATATAAACTGTTGAGGGACTCTACAGAAGGGATGAATAATAACAGATGCATTTAAAGAGAGAATTAATACAGAGACTAGGCAACAACGATCTCAGAAAGCAAAACAAGAAGATAAAGACCTAGAAAAAATGATTAATTAAGACATACAAAGAACAGAACCAGAAGTTCCAGAAGTAGAAGAAGGAGTGAATATAGAGAACAGAGAGAAAGCAATATTTTAAGGAAAAAATAGCTGAAAATTTCTAAAATAATAACAACAACAACAACAACAAAAACCCACAGAAGTCTCCAGATTAAAAAAAAAAATCACCCTCTCTCCTCACCCCTAAAAAGGCTCATAAAGTACAAAGAAGGATAAATGGAAGAATAAATTTTGAAAAGACTCCACATGTAGTTACAATGCAGGGGAATTTCATAATACCAAGAATAAAGAAAAACAAATCTCTAAATCTGCCAAAGAGAAGTCAGATGACCTTCAACAAACAGAATGAGAATCAGAGCGAAATCTGATTTTGTGTTTGCCAACACTGAGTGTTAGAAGATGATAGATATCATCTCCAAATCACCAAGGGCAAATGACTTTGAACCTAGAATTCTATATCCAGCCAAATGATTACAAAATAAAAGCATTTAAAAATGTTTAGCCATCCAAGGTCTATGCCATCTATAAATCTCTGAAAAATATGACTAGAGGATCTACTCCAACAATAATAATTAAAGAGGAAATAGGGCCCAGGAGGGCTGTTTCCCCTTAAAAATATATCCATAAATTATTTTTGTAATTAAAATTTAATTGTAACAAATGCCTAGAGTAGAGTTGCTCTGCTCCACAACTGGATAGCCCCAAAACCCTTCCACAGAGTCTCATGGTTCTACAGGACACAGTGAGGCCCCAGGTGTGGGGATGAAGGGCTAACTCATCTTGCAGGCTTTTGGAACTTAGTCAAAGATAAGCCTAACCCAGGCCTCGGGGTAAAGGAGAAAGACAAGGCCATGGCTGCCCAGAACAAGACCCATATGTGGTGGGCACTGAACACACAACAATCTGCCCGGTTCCTTCACAGACTGGGAGCCCACCCTCTTTGCTTGGAGACTACAACACCCTTCCTGAGGGACCAGGCTGCCCTCCTGGGTGGGGCTCGTGGCTCTGCCAGGTGACAGCTGCTGCAGGATGCTGGAGGAAGACAAATGCCTCACGCCTGGTGGCATGCAAGGGGCATGGGAAAGGTTCTGCTTCTTGCAGTGAAAACTCCTTGGGTTTTTCTGTTGAGAGACCCTACCCAATATGTGGTTAGGAGTGGGGACAGCAGGGGATAAAGGTGGGGTGGGCTCTGCAGGCAGAAATGGCATGGAATTTCCACAATGAAAGCCTTCCGTAGGGGCCCCCCCAGCAGCCTCATGGAATCTTGGCAGCTCTCTCCCATAGGAGCCAGTGAGGACGCCTGGGCATCTAAGGAGGTGGGAGGAGCTGGAGGGCTCCGCGAAGGAAGTAGCAGCCTGGGGCCTGTAACCTTTCTCCCCCAGCAGGGAGAAACTAAACATGATCTTCTACCTGGGCCAAAAGCATGACAGAAATAATTGGGTTCCCATTTTACTGCCTAATCTGGAGGCTACAGTCTCTGTGTTTATTTCTCTTGAGTGTGACCCCCACTGCCCCCTGCTGCCTGTTGCCATCTGCCCTTGACAGAAGTGTCAACCTTGTGCCTCTTTCCAGTAACAAGTCAAACCACCATTAGGGCTGTTAAAACCACCATCAAGGCTGTTATAAAAGAGAATCTAAAGTAGCCTCCTCTCTGAGAACTTCATAGTTGCTTGGAAGTTGATTCGGTTAAAGAAGATTATGCATCTAAAGTTAAAACCACAATTTTTTTTTTTTTTTGAAGTTTATGCCCGGGGCTGGGTTTGAACCCGCCACCTCCCCTCCAGCATATGGGGCCAGCGCCCTACTCCTTTGAGCCACAGGCACCACCCTAAAACCACAATTTTTCACTTGTCTTCCCTCTTCCTTTCAAGGCAAAAGTGCATCTTGTATCAGTCTCAAAGGAAACTCTAGAAGATATTTTGGACTTTGATTGATCTGTCTTAGATGATTTTCTCTCAAAACATAGTACAGTAGAACTCCATAGTGGACCACCTCCCTACATTGACCACCTCCTTAAATTGACCTAATTTCATAGACTGGACATGCACCACACATACATATCAGTACAAGAGGCCTAGTTCCTCTGTAGCTTGACCAGTTTGAGACAGTCCCTCGGGTGGTCAACTTACAGAGGTTCTACCATATCAGGGTCTATTCCACTGGCTCACACATAAAGTGGCCATCAGTTTGGAACACAAACAGATCCGCTTGGGGGTAGAAGAGCCCACCCACCTTACTAGAATTCACATGAGCAGACAGGATGAAAAATGTGAGCTCCAAGTAACAAGCTCGGGGAAAGTCCCATGCTCCCTAAAGGGTGGTGGAGGAGTTGCACATCCCTTCTTAGTGAGAGAATTCTTGTGCAGTGAGGCCATGCACTCTCTTGGAATTCCAATGAGCAGAGAGGCAAGTGTGGCCGTGATGAAATATAGACTTCTGTTCTACGATGGCAACATTGCAAAGGAATGAGGTACAGTAGTGCTAGACGTTGCGAACTCATAGTCTAGAATTCATTGGACATGTTGGCTCATTACAGTGAATTGGATTTCCTAAGGACATCACCAGGTTTTAGCACACAGGAACATTAAAGAACCTAATAGACATGTGGATTTTTTTTTTTTTATTGTGGTATCTGAACTGCCTTGGGGCTGTCTGTTGGGTTCTGCTTCTGGTGTCTGTAATTCTGATAACCATTTTGTTGTCCATTACGAATGACTATGGTCTATTTGACTTTATGGAGGCCTATAATCCAGATGTTGTACCGAACACTTCTGATGATGAAAAAGGTATAAAATAGGAACACGTTTCACTTAAACATGTTGTTACAAGCTCTAAACCCATTACTGAATCCTCAGCTAAAGCAGCTTGCCAATCTTTTCTTTATTACACAAGATTTAAAGGATTTGTGCAGAGACAAATTTGGATTACTTGGAGAAATGGGGAGATAACAACTTAATTGCACATCTCATACATCTTACAAAAAAAGACAGAAACTGATTTGACAATGATATTTCGCCAGCTCCATGAAATTCCCTCAAAGGTAGTTATCAGGAAGTCAATGTCTCTCAGCAATTCTGGGCACTGAAGAAAATTCCCGGGCATAAACTCTTTCCTGCCTCAGTGTCCTAGTACCTTTTGAGAGTGCAGAGTAACATGAATGACTTAGATTCTGAAAGAAGAAAAACAGTGACCACTGTTCATTCCAGATATGTTCTGCAGAACTGCCAGCAGAATCTGCAGCCCAAAATGAAAGAAATGACATCTGCTATCTTCCAACAAATTCTTCAGCATTCTTTCCAGAAACATCCTACAGGAAGCTCCTCACCTATTCCTTCTTGGGCTAAAGATGTTAGAGTTAGCGGCTCATCTTAATTTTAGAAAAATAAATTAAGGAACATGTCTAACATTGAACCCAGCATAGAATAAATAATCTATGTGTTAAATTCTTTTTTTTTTTTTTTTGAGACGGAGCCTCAAGCTATCCCCCTGGGTAGAGTGCCATGGCATCACAGCTCATAGCAACCTCCAACTCCTGGGCTCAAGCGAGTCTCCTGTCTCTGCCTCCCAAGTAGCTGGGACCACAG